>JADRCD010237053.1:0-37826 GCA_019843815.1 Montemys delectorum
TTTATTTATTTATTTTTTACACTCCTGATTTTATTCTCCTCTCAGTTCACAATTCAACAATTCCACATCCCATACCTCCTCCCCGGTTACCATAAGGATGTCCCCATCACCTCCCAGCCCCACCCCACCAGTCCTCTAAATTCCCTAGGACCTCCAGTCTCTTGAGGATTAGGTGCATCTTCTCTGACTGAACCTAGACCCAGCAGTCCTCTGCTGTATATGTGTTGGGGGGCTCATATCAGCTGGTGTCTGCTGCTTGGTTGGTGGTCTAGTGTCTCAGAGATCTCAGAGGACCAGATTAATTGAGACTGCTGGTCGTCCTACAGGGTAGCCCTCCTCCTTAGCTTCCTCCATCTTTTTTCTAATTCAACTACAGGGGTCAGCAGCTTCTGTTTATTGGTTGGGTACAAATATCTCCATCTGACTCTTTCAGCTGCTTGTTGGGTTTTTCAGAGGGCAGTTATGGCAGATCCCTTTTTGGAGCACTCCATAGCCTCAGTAATACTGTCAGGTCTTGGGGCTTCCCCTTAAGCTGCATCCTTTACAGACGTTCTCCAGATGAATCTAAATGTGTGTCCAGGACTGAGATTGTTACCAAAGAGCCCTTAGAACTAAATTAATGCCTATGGCTAGAGGCAGCGGCCCTATGCATTTTCTATTATAAATCTGAAAAAAAAAATCTCATTAGTACCATATCTGAAGTGGAAGTTTCTAGATATGTCAGATGATAAAGACTCATATAGTGTTTTGCTTAGACAGACTTGTGTGATGTTTTCCTGAGGAAAGACCCGTGGGAGGACATGTAATGTTTGGAGAAAATATAAATAGAACTCAAAGGATGGTGACAGTATACTTTCATAGCCAGCTTTGCAATGCTTTGTTGATCTCCCATCCTCATCTTTCCTGATCTTCGCTTTGTTGGAGAGGCAGGGCAGAAAACTACTCCTGGGGTCCCCGGCTTGTTGTAGTCACTCCAGCTAACTTTTGCCAATTCAGTGGAAGCCTGGCAGTTTCTGCTGAATTGTGCCACCAATGTTGATTCTATTCTGTTATCCTGATACTACTGAACTGAGCTGCTGGTCTCCTGACAGAGGTTGCAATCACCCTAAAGAATTACTTTTAAGCAGGTCTACATCCCTTTGTCCTATTTACCATCTTTTCTCCCTTATCATAGGACAGTGGGCTTCAGGTGGGGGTCAATATATTTGACAACCCTTATTAAAAGTAGGTTTCAAAAAAATCTAAACATACACATTTTTCTTTATGGTCTACCCAATTATGGTTAAATTGGTAAACTAGTAATACATTATCAAGAGCAACCTAAGGGCTCCATATTAGTAGATGATATTAATTTCACTTAAATTAAGTTAAAGTAGTAGAAAATATTGAGTGTTTAGGTCATAGAATCTGTTGCTTTAAAGAGACTAAGTGGTCATTAATCAACATCCAGAAAATACTATCCGTAAACAAAAAAAGAAAAAAAAACATCAGCTTCAAAGATTGGTACTCCTATGCTACCATCCATGTACTGACTAAAAAGAAATAAAAATGGAATTGGAACAATTGCCTTCCATTTTTTGGGCAAGTATACTGTAGTTCAGTAAAGGTGGACTCAGGTAAATCAATCAAGAAACTACTACTCATAGTAGTAGTTGGCTTTTGTGGTTGTGGGCATTTCATTTAAGAAATTGATTAAAATAATTTGATAAAACTATCATCCCTTTAGCATGTTTAGTTTTTAAAATGTTTTCTCATTCAACTGACATATTGGGGCACTAAGCAATGGTTTCTAAAAAACATTTTTCAATTTTGAACATTAGGATAATAATAATAGTAATAAAAGCTATGACAAGAGCACAATCTTAATATCAAGGTCAATAAGAAATACAGTGTGAGAAAAGGTACTGTTTTCCAGGTGAAAAGGAAAAATTTAATAGAAAGCATAGTCCATTTAATATCTTAACTGGATATTGCAAACAAAAGTTAATAGGAAAATATGTGTAAAAGTATTTGACAGTATCATTTAAGGCAAATTATTTTGCTTTACAAAAAACAATAACATTTAATTTCATCAGATCCATGAAATGAAGTAAATGGAGTAAAAACTAGACATGTATGGAAGAAAATACATTTTATAGTCTGACAGTAAATAACCACTAAAACTCTATAGTGTATTTGGCATATGGATGTATAAATTTCTATGTCTTGCTCTAAACCAGAAGTAATTGTTAGATGTTTATTAAAATGTTTTATTGCTCTACATAATGACCCCAAACTATTTTTATAGACCAATATGCATTTCAGAATATTTGAGCATACTGTGAACACTGAGATTATGTTATTTACTGAAAAAAGCTTCTCAAGTTGTGTGGCTCAGCCATTAGTGCATATCTTTCATCTAAAACATTGAGGGATTACTTCATATACATATATATATATATATATAACATTTAATTTAATATATATAACATATATATATTAAATGGGGCATTGAACCTTCTGAGGACCAAGGGCCTCTCCTTCCATTGATGTCCTACAAGGCCATACTCTCCTACATATGAGACTGGAGCCATGGATCACTCCATGTGTACTCTTTGGTTGGTGGTTTAGTCCCTGGGAGCTCTGGTGGAACTAATTGAATGATATTGTTGTTCTTCCTATGGGTTGCAAACCTCTTCAGCTCCTTCAGTCCTTTCTCTAACTCCTCCACTGGGGACCATGTGCTTAGTCCAATGGTTGGCTTTGAGCACAAACCTCTGTATTTGTCAGTCTCTGAGTAGACAGCTATATCAGGCTCCTGTCAGCAAGTACTTCTTAGCATCCACAATGATATCTGGATTTGGTCCATGTATATGGGATTGATCCCTACTTGGGACAGTCTCTGGATGGACTTTCCTTCAGTATCTGATCCAAGCTTTGTCATCGTATTTCTTCCCTTAAGTATTTTGTTTCCCCCTTCCAAGAAGAACTGAAGCATCTACACTTTGGTCTTCCTTCTTCTTGAGCTTCATATGGTCTTTGAATTTTATCTTGGGTATTCTGAGCTTTTGAGCTAATATCCACTTATCAGTGAGTGCATATGTGTGTTCTTTGTGACTGGGTTAACTCAGGAAGATATTTTTTAATTCCATCCATTTGCCTAAAAATGTCATGTATTCAGTGTTTTTAAAAGCTGAGTAGTAGCTGGGCAGTGGTGGTGCACACCTTTAATCCCAGCACTTGGGAGGCAGAGGCAGGAAGATTTCTGAGTTTGAGGTCAGCCTGGTCTACAGAGTGAGTTCCAGGACAGCCAGGGCTACACAGAGAAATCCTGTCTCAAAAAACCAAAATATAATAATAAAAAAATAAAAGCTGAGTAATAGCCCATTGTGTAAATGTACCACATTTTCTGTATCCGTTCCACTGTTGAAAGACAGTGGAAGGCACTGGGTTCTGTCTAGCTTCCTGCTATTATAAATAAGGCTGCTATGAACATAGTGGATCATTTTTGTCCTTATATGTTGCAGCATCTTTAGGGTATAGGCCCAGGAGTGGTATAGCTGTGTCCTCAGGTAATACCATGTTCAATTTTCTGAGGAACCTCCTAACTGATTTGCAGAGTGGTAGTACGAGCTTGCAATCCCATGAACAATGGAACAGTGTTCCTCTTTCTCCACATCCTCACCAGCATCTGCTGTCCCCTGAATTTTTCATCTTAGCCATTCTGACTGGTGTGAGGTGAAATATCAGGGTTGTTTTGATTTGCATTTCCCTGATAACTAAGGATTATGAACATTTCTTTAGGTACTTCTCAGCCACTCAGTATTCCTCAGTTGAGAATTCTTTGTTTAGCTCTGTACCTCATTTTTAATAGGGTTATGCATTTCTCTGAAGTCTAACTTCTTGAGTTCTTTGTATATATTGGATATTAGGCCTCTATTGGATGTAAGGTTGGTATAGATCTGGTCCCAATATGTTGGTTGCCATTTTTTCCTCTTTACACTGTCCTTTGCCTTACAGAAGCTTTGAAATTTTATGAGGTCCTATTTTTCTATTGTTGATCTTAGAGCCATTGGTATACTGTTCAGGAAATTTTCCCCTATGAGCTTGTGTTCGAGGCTCTCCCCACGTTCTCTTCTATTAGATTCAGTGTATCTGGTTTTATGTGGAGGTCCTAGATCCACTTGTACTTGAGTTTTGTACAAGGTGATACGAATGGATTAATTTGCATTTTTCTACATGCTGACCTCCATTTGAACCAGCACCATTTTTTGAAAATGCTCTCTTTTTTCCACTGGATGGCTTTAGCTCCTTTGTCAAAGATCAAGTGACCATAGATGTGTGAGTTCATTTCTGGGTCTTTAATTCTGTTCCATTGATCTACCTGTTTGTCTCTGTACTAATACCATGCAGTGTTTTTTTCACTAATGCTCTGTAATACAGCTTGATGTCAGGCATGACAAATCCCTCAGAATTTCTTTTATTGTTGTGAATAGTTTTAGCTATTCTTGTTTTTTTGTTACTGCAAATCAATTTGCAAATTGCTTTTTCTAACTCTATGAAGAGTTGAGTTGAAATTTTGATGGGTATTGCATTGAATCTGTAGGTTGTTTTTGACAAGATGGACATTTTTACTATGTTAATCTTGCCAATCTGTGATCATGGGAGATATTTCCATCTTCTGAGATCTTCAGTTTCTTTCTTCAGAAACTTGAAGTTCTTGTCACACAGATCTTTCACTTCTTGGTTAAAGTCACACAGACATATTTTATATTATTTGTAAATATTGTGAAGGGTGTTATTTCCCTAATTTCTTTTTCAGCCTGTTTGTCCTTTGAGTAGAGGAAGGCTACTAATTTTTTTTGAGTTAATTAATTCCATATCCAGTCACTTTGCTGAAATTGTTTATCAGGTTTAGGAGTTCCCTTGGGGAATTTTGGGATTACTATCATATCATCTGCAAATAGTGATATTTTGACTTCTTCCTTTCTGATTTGTATTGCTTTGATCTCCTTTTGCCTAGTTACTCGAGTTAGGACTTTGAGTACTGTATTGAATATGTGGGAAGAGAGTGGTCAGCCTTGTCTAATCACTGATTTTAGTAGGATAGAGAACAGGTGTGCATGGTTACTCAAACATTGAGACCACAGTGTATAAGGATAGAAGAAGAGGCCAGCAGGTACAGAAACCCAGTAAGGCACACACACTATTTGGGTTTTAGCCAACAGTGTAAGGTCAATTACAAAGCCATGGCTCCTCAGCTCCAAATGCAGTTTTGCACATTGCCATTGGCCTCAGAAATCCTCACACATGTTTTGTCAGTTTGCTTATAGTTAGCCTCTGCCTGCGTGTCTGCTCAATGGAGACCTTAAAGTAGATGGTGGAGAAATTTATTCAACTTTTCCTCTTACTTCTAGCTAATTTCTTATTGGCATAGTATCCCTGGTAAGTGCATTGTCATTCCATGAATAGACTGTGATCACACCATGGGACAACTGTGAGCTAGAATTTCTCTGCTATGTGTAGAATCAAATTAAATACCTTTTATATCTTAGACTCATGATACATTCTCAACAACATTGATGGAGTGTTCTCCTTGCTAACAACCTTCAGCAACATGTGCTACAACTTCAGTTTTGATCAGTTAGCCATTCTGATGGCTGTAAGATAGAATCTCAGAGCTGGTTTTCATTTTCCTGATGACTAAGAACTTTGAACACTTTTCAGTGCTTCTTGGTCATTCAATATTCCTCTGTGGAGAATTCTGTTTATCTCTGTACCGCAGTTTTTGTTTATTTGGATTATTTGGTTGTAGGGTTGGTGAACAAACTTTCCCAATCAGTAGAATGTTGTCCTACAGATAGGATGTTTTCCCTTACAGAAGCATGTCAGTTTCATGAGATTCTATTTATTAACTGTTGATTTTAGAGCTCAAACCATTCTTGTTCTGTTACGAAAATTGTCTCCTGTACCAAAGCATTCAAGGGTATTTCCCAGTTTCTCTTCTATGAGATTTAGTGTATTCTGTCTTATGTGGAGGTTCTTGATACAATTGGAATTGAGTTTTGTGCAAGGTAATAAATAAGGTGTGGTTAAAACATTGTTTCTCCCATCCATCTATTTTGTGTGTATGTGTAAAGTGTGTGTGAAAGAGGGATGGAACATTGTTCCTACTATTAACAAATTGTGTGTATTTATGTATATATGTTTGGAATACATGGAACCTGCTTGTTGGAGCTTTGCTCTAATCATTCAATGTGTGAATATGTATATATTTTCTGTATACATGTATGTATGTGTGTATGTATACATGTACATTTATATATACACATATATACATATACGCATATATATGTGTATATTTATATATATATATATATGAAGCTATTGGATTCTGTATTTTGATTCTTTCAATCAGTGTGTGTGTGTGTCTGTGTGCGGGTGTGTGTGTATTTATGTGTACATGTGAATTTTTTCTCCTTTCTTCTCTTTCTCACTAGCCTCAAGGAGTTGAGTTCCACTAGCCACAGAGTACCATTCCCAGTAAATTAGGTTTTGTTCCCTCAAAAAAGAAATCTGTTGACTAGCTTCTCTAATGGCTGGCTGCCTTTGGTAGCAGACCCTATAGGTTTCTGGAGTCAACCCAGTCAGCAGCTCTAAGCACTGATGGACAATGGCTGTCTGCCTCAGTTGACCCACCACTTAGATGCCAAAGACAGAATCATTGGCAGTGGCTGCCCCAGGAAAATACTTGTAGAAGACTTCTGAGTCACATCTGAACTCTTTGGACAGAAGATGCTCCCTGTGAATTTGCCGGGTCTTGAATATGCACACAGGCATGAAAGAGCTGGCTGAAAGAATTACACAGTGACCAACATATCACAGTATTAGCCTGCTGTAGACTTATTTTTCCATCGTAGAGCAGCTATCAAAAGTTGTGTATATGATGACAGAAGAAAGTGATAAATTATCAAAAATCATCCCTTAGGCCCATAAAGTGTACTTTATGAATTACCACAAAATGGCAAACCCTGTAGGGACTAACAGTTATTTGACTGGGAAATTGCACGCAACTCCCTGATGCTCAAGAACGATGTTGAGTATTGTTAGATAATGTGAAATCAGCTTAAAGGAATGTGTACACAAGGCACCATTCCAAAAGTATCCAGAGGCCACATGATGAACTACATTCTGTGCAAAGATGTTGCCTCCCATCTCCAGAAATTCAGATGAGATTCAGCTAAGTATAAAGAAAGTATATAAGGGAACCACTTATGAATCATGTGGCAGTACAACTAGACAACAACAAACATGACCTTCAGGGAGCGTGACCTGAGCTTCCCACCAGTGTTGTACCTGCAGCTGATGAGGTTTGTACATGAGCTTCAGATGACCAAAATAGCAATGTCAAAGACAAATTCAAATTCTCAGAAGAATCAACAATTGCTGAATCTTGGCAGAAAACAGAACCTAAGGACTTCACAAATTATTTTCCATGCAGCCCTGAATCCCAACAGAGAGAATAATGATAGATATTATGTGGTTAATTGGAACCACACCGATGTCTGCAAATGGTATAATTTGGGGGTGAGGTGGTATGCTACCAAAGTATGTAAAATAGAGGAGATTATGCTACATTTGAATATGTGTGCTCCTAAACTAATGAAATATGAGTTACTGTGGTCTCTTTTAGATACCTTATTTTCACTGTGTGTGGCATGAAAGATTTATCCAGGATATGAAGTGTATCATCCACAATTAAGTTAAAGCCAGTGTCACAGACAAAACTTAGGATTCCTACTCCTGTCTTAATAAAGCCTTTGATAAATGATGACATATTAGAGTTTCAGAGGGATGATCTGAAACGTGTAATTGTAAATATTTCTGCAAAAGAGCATTTCAGAAAATTCTACCGCTGCAGCTGTTTAACTGCAGTTATTCATTTATCAAGGTGGTAGGGCTGGACCACTTCTATAATGCTTTAAGCTGAGAAAATAAGAAAATTCACTATTTGCAACTAATGTAAAAAGTGCAGATTTGGAAATGGACAAAGCTTTAAGTACATTAGACTCAACATCCATTTCAGAGACAAGGAAGCAAACCATATCCAGGTGAGTGCTGCTGTGTAGGACATCAGAGAAAGTGCGAGGGGAGCCATGGGCTTCCAGGATAAAGCATCAAGAACAATGCTGGTAGAAATTGTATGCTATATTGTATTGTATTGTATTATATTATATTATATTATATTATATTATATATTATACTATATTATGCTACAAAATTATTGGTGTACATCAAGAAGATATTCTTCTCCTTAGGAGGAGAAAGATTTGAGCAGAGTAAAGATGAGGACCCATGTAGACAGTGAAAGTGTGTTTCCACATGAGGTGTGTGGGATTACCCTCTTGCTGAGGTTGCACCAGGCAGGGAAGGCTTAACCTACAAAAACTCCAAAGAAGCATGGCCACGCTTGCCTCGATAGGCTATTACATCTGAAACTGCCTTTCTACCCTGTCTGCAGGGCTGGCCACCTGGTGTAGTTCAGTGTCTCTAAAGTGCAGCGAGAGAGTACTGCTTAACTTGATTCTTTTTGCTTGTATTATTTTTGGTTTGGGTTTTCTTTCCTTTGGCCTTTGGGTTTTTTTGTTCCATTGGTTTGAGAGTTTGATATTTATTTTCTCTCTCTCTCTCTTTTTTTTTTCCGGGTCATTATTTTGATATTTTGCTGTTGCTATATACACTGTGTATATTGATCCACTTGAGCAGGCGCTCTATTTAAGCCCCTATCGAGTGAAATGTCTGTATTTTTATAAATTAAAAAGTCAATTTTCGCCAGGCGGTGGTGGCGCATGCCTTTAATCCCAGCACTTGGGAGGCAGAGGCAGGTAGATTTCTGAGTTAGAGACCAGCCTGGTCTACAGAGTGAGTTCCAGGACAGCCAGGGCTGTACAGAGAAAACCTGTCTTGAAAAACAAAAAACAAAAAACAAAAAACAAAAAACAAACAAAAAAAAAAAAAAAGAAAGAAAGAAAGAAAGAAAGAAAAAGTCAATTTCCAAGGCTTCACTTGTAAGATAGCTTTTTTTCACTGGAGTGGTGTCACACTCTTGTAGCCCCTGAATTAACAGGCAGAGATGAGTCTCTGTAAGCTCCAGGCACTATGGGTCACATTGTGAATTCCTAGATAGCCAGAGCTACACAAGGGTATGTTTTCTGGTGCATGGTTGTCATGGCCTACTCTGTGGATATTCACTTCATGATAGAAAATGTATCCATACTGTATCCTTTAGGTCATGTATTTAGATTCCCCTGAAATATGGTCCTCTGCCCTCACAGGTTCCTGATATAGTCACGCAGACCAAATTCATGAGAATCACAACTGTATTGCTCTAAAGCCTCTCAGGAAATGAATACTCATTTGGGTTGTATACAAGAAATCGGGAAATCTAGAGTTATTTGCCTCTCATTTCCTTGAAATACAGCCTCAGTGATTTCTTAAAAGTAGAGATGGCTTCCAGATAAAGACTTGCCGGCTTCTCTATTGAAACTGCCAAGACAGGCTGAGACTTTATGGCTTTATTACTAGGTACTATTAGTGTGGCTATACATTCGGAGATTTTGGGTTTTGGTTTGATGTTTACATAGCATATAGCCTGCAGGATACTGATATTTCATTAACATGAATCTTTCTTTTTTTTTTTTTTCTTTTCTTCTTCTTTTTTGATTTTTCGAGACAGGGTTTCTCTGTGTAGCCCTGGCTGTCCTGGAACTCACTCTGTAGACCAGACTGGCCTCGTACTCAGAAATCCACCTGCCTCTGCCTCCTAAGTGCTGGGATTAAAGGCGCGCACCACCACCGCCCAACAACATGAATATTTCTTAAAGAAGTCAGACACAAATGATTCCAAATTGTATGACATCCAGTAGGGCCTGAATATACATGTTAAAATATTTATGTAAAAATACCTCTCCAATCTCTGTCAAACCTAGATAGGACACCTTGATTGTTGTAGTATATGAACTCCCAGGTGTCACCTAGTTGAGGCATCTCTGGACAAGGCCTCGTAATAGATGTCTTATTTCCATCTCTCCAATCCTATATAAGCCCCTCTTCATCGGCTTCTCCCTTTCCACATTTGAAAAGATAACGCACTATTACAGTCCACTGATGTTTGCTTAGAGTGTAACATTATTTTCCTATAGCTATTAGTCATTTGCCGACATGTATTAGTGTGTGTTGCTGAATTTTTTCTGAAGAATATGATTCAGGACATGAACTTAATCCACGTTCCAGTTTTTCTTCTGCAACACGTGGCTGTGTTGCAATTCTCGTATGAAATCTACCAGAACATCTGGCCACCACCATCATACTTTGTTCTTTGGTGGAAACATCTTACTTTCTGTCCAAGTCAGTCCTCACAGCATAGAAATTAGCTGGAGGTGTAGTAACCTTTTCTGGCTGCTTTCAGTACTGAAAGGGAATCTATGACACTCTCCTGGATGCCTTGTGTATCGCACAGCATCTATAGTCTTATTCTGGCGTCTGGGGTATTTCATGTGGATTCAAATGGGGACACAAAGGATCTCTTCTGGATAGGTTTGGCACTGGAAGGGGGTCGATAGCCACCTTCTAAATACTTTGAGTACTAAAAGGAAATCTATCCCACTCTCTGAAAAAGGAACCTTGATTTCAGGTCAATTTGGGTGAGATACTTAGTAAGAGGGCAAGAGCTATCCTGTGTGACATAAACAGTCCCTTCCCTAGACATTGTATTGTAACCTGGAGAGCCCTGGCATTGTCTGTGATGTTACTAATGTTGTGGTGACTCCAGCTGCTCTTGGAGCATTCATTCAGCACCTTTACGGTTAACCCTTAGACATGTTGGCAAGATTGAGAAAGCTTCTTGGGAGAGAGAACAATGAACATACACAGATTAGAAAGAGGCAGTAAAAAAGATTGCCTTTGGTCTTAGCGTAAAAGAGCAAGAATTCATGGTCCTGGGGAAGTCACAGTGAGTCCTGGGCAGGAAATAGAGAGCTTCCTGGAGAAGATGGGGCTTGAAATGCATCTTTCAGTGATGGGACTCAGGAGCTTGGAACTTCTGGGAAGCAGTTTGTTTGGCAGAGAGGCAGGAATTGTCAAGGCTGCAGCTGCTGTGCTAGGAGCTCCTTAATCTCATTCTGACTCTCAGAAGAGGGCATCTAGAGGCAGATTGTTCCTAGGGCTACACCACAAGCTCAACATTGAGCTTGAGATCCTCTCTGGATGCTTTTGGTACTGCATGGGAATCTGTCTTACTCCATCTTCTGGATACTTTGGGTACTGAGGATCCTCCTTCTGGATGCTTTTCATATTGCATGGGAGGACTTTCATCCTTTTCTGCCTATTCCTCTAGTCACTCTAGATATTCCGTGAATCAGGCCTCGTGTATCATGTGAATTCAGTGTATGTCCTGGACTACCCCCATGCACTGGCTGCCACATCCTGCCTCCTACGTGCTGGGACCTTCTGCTGTTTATTAAACTTAGTATCCTGACCCTAGGACAGGGGTACTCTAGAAGGAGATCCAGGGCTTCAAGAACTCCTTCGTGGGCCTAGAGTGAAAGACGACCTCTCTAAAGAGTTCCCAGGAAGTCTGTGCCGTAGGTCTTGGCCTGCCTGAAATCTGTTAACACCTTTTTTATATCTTCAGAATACATATTCTCAGTCTTCGGTTCTTATTGCTACATATGTGCCCAGAGTAAATAATCAATATTTCTAGGAAGGAGACTCAACTTCAGGATGGCTATTTAAAACTCACCATGGAATTTCCATGTGCCGCAAAGGTGAACACATGGACTAAAAGCAGTGTTGCTTCAAGTGGGGCTCCCTGCCCATGGTGCCAGCATCACCTTGAAACAGGCCTCACTATAGACTTAGACTTCCAGGACCCATAGAAACACATGCGCGCGCGCACACACACACACACACACACACACACACACACACACACACTCCTCTCCGAGGAGTCCCTGTCTGTAGGCTTTCCCTGAACTGCATCCTTATCGGATTCCTTTAAGTCCCATGGGCGTCTGATAACAAAAACAGGGAAAGAAATTCCCCATGAGCATACGCCAAGGTCTCAGACATTCAGGGACTTTGGTCTTGGACACAGGCAATCACAGCTGGGTGGTGCTAAGCACTAGGGACTCCAGGACGTACTTGCATCACATCAGATATTAGCTGACATTGTGCTCCAAGAACTTAAGCCCTCTAGAGCCAGTAGAAATGCAGTATGGTTTGAAACACATGTCTAGCTACAGTGGTTGGGAATGGGATCCCAGCTTGAGGAGAGCTGCCCTGCTTTTAGGGGCATCACTGCATTCCAAGCATCCCCTTTAACTCAGGGCCACTATTTTGAACTCGGAATGGTCTCTCCTGGCCTTATGCAACTCAGCCATACAAGGTCACTTGCGATTATATACCTAAAGAGACTACTGGAAGGCACTGTATGGGAAGGTATTGTCCTGGTCTGGGCGACTTGAGTACTGCATGATACTCTGTCGCCCTCTTCTAGTTTCTCTGGGTAATGCAGTGGACTCTTTTATATTTGGTGCTTTACAAACTGCATGTGGCTTTTTCTCCCTCTTCTGGATGCTTTGGATACTGCATGGAGACGCATCCATCTCTTCTCTGTGGTTTGAGATCTATCACCTCTTTTAGATGTCTTGGAAACTATGTTGGCATATGTTGGCATTTTTTTTGGAGTGCTTGGGTGAGACATTTGCCTATACAGACCTCTTCTACAAACTTTCTGTATAGCAAGAGAGCCACATCCCTCTTTTGCCCACTGCCAGTACTGCCTAGGAAGCTATAGACTTCATTTGGATGCAGATGTCACTGCACGAAAATCTGCTATCCACTTCTGAGGTCTTTGGGTTCTTCATGGGCATGCATTTTTCTTTCTAGGTATTGTATGTATTGCAAAGGGAACTATCACCCTCTTTTTAAAATACATATATCTGTCACCTGACATTAACCCCTAACCCCTGCTATCTGGCCTCAGGTCTAAAGAACAAACTTTGGAAGGAAAAAGTCCAGAGATCTGGAGAATATGTGTTCTAGACTGACCATGGGCTAGCTTCTTATTACAGGCATTGTAAGGAAAAGCAGAAAGTAAGATAGGACCTTAGTAAAGCTATATGCTGCAAAAACCCAGAGTCTCTCCCCTTGTCTTCCCTTATCATATTCTCTTAGTGGGTATTGTACTTAAAAGATAACTGATTTAGAAGATTGAATCCTGTTGGTGATCACCTGACATAGCAGGACCCAGGCACATGGGAGGTACCGATTCTGTCTTGTTTGTCTTTGAATCATAGTCAGGGCTCTGGCTATAGTCTGTCTGCCTCATAGCAAGCAGTCTGCCTTGTGGACTTGGAGTTGCGCCTCTTAGACTCAATCTTGCTAAGTGTGAAAAAATGTGAGCCCCTTCTAGCATTGTCCTGCAGCCTCAGGAGCCCCTAAATAGGAAAATGTTTTATATCTTGAGAGGATGTTAGACATCCCAGGGTTTCTGGAACTCTGGTAGGGACTTCACAGAACAGGTTTCTATAGGACCTATAGATGGAATGTGATTCTGAATGAGGGAGGTCTTCTGTCCTTCCTCGGAAGATGTTTGTGCTCTACCTGCTGATGCTATCCCATTGCCATGGACAGTTAAGCAAGGGTGGGAAAGACATCTAGTACTTGGAGTTACATAGATCGCTTTGATATCATCCTCTTAGTATCAGAATTTTCAGGAGTAGTATGAATCTTTCAGAATTTGGCTTTTCTCCAGTTGGCCTGTCTCTTGGAGATGCTGGCATAGCTACTGTGGGCTCTAGTCTGATGCTGTCTGGGAACTATGAACCTTTCAGTGCTGGCAGTAGTACTTGGAAGTACAAGTGGCAGATGGAAGCTGGCCGAGGCTCACAAGTTTTTCTTGGTGGTTCAGCACCCTCCACAGCCATCTCCAGAAAGAAAGCAGAAGGAAAGGTAAACATGTTGAGATGGTAGAACAGAAACCTACAAGAGGAGCAGATATGCTGTAAGAGTCCTATGAGGAGTTGAGGAGACTATGAGGAGTCCCATGAGAAGATCTGTGACCTCTGGACAAAGTAATATCAAGTAAGCTGAGAGAGTGGAAGCAGGCTTTCCACCTATCTAACCACACACACACACACACACACACACACACACACACACACAAAACCATCCACCTTCATATCCAGCAACCAACCTAAAATCCCATCCAACTGTTCATTTCTGTCATCATTAACAAGTCTTTCTTGGAAGTTAGCTTCTTGGAAGAAACTGCATGGTTAGCAAGCAATCCCTCCTGCTATACCAGAAGCTGCAGTCCATTGAAGGAGATGAGTCAGTCCCATATCACCTACATGTCATTATGGTAGATTGGGTGCTATTTAAGTACGTATGGAGTACATATACAACTTTTAAAGAGGGAGGTCAGGGCCTGTGTGTCATTTGCTTTTCAGGGGTTATGTGAGTTCACAGGTGGGAAGCAGCTTGCAAGGAGAGCCCTGGCCAAATATACGAGTGCAGACATCCCTCATACTGTAAAGTACTGCATTTCAGAAAGCACGATAGGTAACTTCCCTAGCCTCCTACCGACTGACTTGGGCGCTGTTTTCATACTTTATGCAATGCAATCCATTGAAACGTTGCTGGGGGAAGGTTTTGTGAGGTGACTATGATGGGTCAACTTGGAATTAGCTAGAAGCTTTGTCAGGAGCCCTTCTTGAAGGTTAGCTCTTACTTGGTCCAGATTTGCTGTGCAGAGACGGCAACTTACCTTTAGGATCAGAGAGTGTCAGGATGAAAAAAAAAATCCTGGAAGGGAAAATTACATGCAAGCTAGGGCAGCAGAGTCTGGATGAGTCTAAGAACCTCGTAGACAGCTCCGAGGCCCAATCTCTCCTCCTACGGCAGAACGATTACTACAACAAACCAGTATTCTCTCTCACTTTTCCTTTCTAGATAATGGAGGTGTGTGTGTGTGTGTGTGTGTGTGAGTGTTGTGCTTGTATTTGTGGTTTGTTTTTATGTAGTTGTGTGGGTTTAGCCATATGAGTAGGAGCCACTCTCTATGTGTGTTTGTGTGTGTGTGTGTGTGTGTGTGTGTGTGTGTGTGCACATGTGAATATTCTCTCTTTTCTTCTCTTTCTTGATGGCTCCAAGTAGTTAAAGAGTTCATAGTTTTTCCACTGTCAACAAAATGGCAGCCCCAGTAAATTAGGTATTGATACCTCAATAAAAAGTCTGTTGAGTAACTTCTCTAATAGCTGGCTGCCTTTGGCAGCAGACCCTGTAGGTATTTGGAGTCATCCCAGTCAGCAGCTCTGAGCGCTGGCAACCAATGGCTACTGGTCTCAGTTGACCCACCACTTGGAGGCCAAAGACAGAATCATTAGCACTGACTTCTCCAGGAAGGGATGTATAGAGGACTTCTGAGTCACATTTGACCTCTTAGGTAGAAGACGCTCCCTGTGAATCTGAACCACAGTGATGTCTGTAAATTGTATATTTTGACAGGGATGTGGTGGGCTACCAAAGTGTATAAAAGAGAGGAGGTTATGCTAAATTTGAAGATGTGTGCTCCTAATCTTATGGAGCATGAGTTACTGTAGGCTCTTCTAGATAGCTGATCTCTACTACATCTTGAATATGCAAAGGATGTGAAAGTGCTGGCTGAAAAAAAATCACACAGTGGGCAACATATCACAGTATTAGCCTGCTGTAGACTTAATTCTTCTTCATGGAGCAGCTATCAAAAGCTTTGTATATTGTGCCAGAAGATAGGATAGCGGTAAATTATCAAAAAGCATCCCTTAGGCCCATAAAGTGTACTCTATGAATTCCACATAATAACAAGCATTGTAGGGACTAACAATTATTTGGCTGGGAAATTTCAGGTAAGTCCCTGATGCTTAAGAATGATGTTGAATATTGTTAGATAATGTGAAATCAGCTTAAAGGGATGTGTACAGAAGGCACAATTCCAAAAGTGTCCAGAGACAGCCTGGTGAACTATATTCAGTGCAAAATTGTTGCTTCTCAGCTCCAGTAACTAAGATGAGATCCGGCTTAGTATAAAGAATATATAAGGGAATCACTTATGAATCATGTGACAGTACAACTAGACAACAACAAACATGACCTTCAGTGAGCGTGACCTGAGCTTCCCACCACTGTTGTACCTGCAACTGATGAGGTCTGTACGTGAGCCTCTGACGGCCAAAATATGAATGTCAAAGACAAATTCAAATTCTCAGAAGAATCAACGATTGCTGAATTATAGGGAAAATAGAACCTAAGGACTCCACAAATTATCATGCACCCCTGAATCCCAACAGAGAGAATAATGATAGATATTATATGGTTAATTGGAACCACACCAATATCTGCAAATGGTATAATTTGGGGGTGAGGTGGTGTGTGTGGCATGAAAGATTTATCCAGGATATGAAGTGTATCATCCACAATTAAGTTAAAGCCAATGTCACAGGGAAAACTTAGGGTTCCTACTCCTCTCTTAAAAAAGCCTTTGATAAATGATGACATAGTAGAGTTTTAGAGGGATGATTTAAACGTGTAATTGTAAAATTTTCTACAAAAGAGCATTTCAGAGATTTTGACTGCTGCAACATTTAAACTGCAGTTATTCATTTCTCAAGGTTGAAGGGATAGACCAGGTCATTATTAGACGTAACTTTATAGGGACAATGAAAGTTTTTATAAAATTTCAAGCTGAGAACTTAGGAAAATTCACTACTTGCAACTAATGTAAAAAAATGCAGACTTGGAAATGAACAAAAACTTTACGTATATTAGACTCAACAGCCATTTCAGAGCTGTGGAAGCAATACCATAGCCAGGTCAGGGCTGTTGTGTGTGTGTGTAAGACATGTCAGAGAAAGGGGGAGGGGAACTATGGGCTTCCAGGATAAAGCACCAAGACCAATTAGGTTGCTAGAAAATGCATTCTATGTTATATTGTATTAATTATATTATATTTATTATGCAAGAATTATTTGCGTAATCAATATATTCATCTCCTTAGGAGTAGAAAGATTTGAAAATAGGTAAGATGAGGGCCCAGATAGGTAGGGGAAGTGTGTTTCCACCCAGAGGTGTGTGGGATTCTCCTCTGGTTGAGGCTGCACCAGGCAGGGCTTCAGAGAAGGCAGAACCACATCCAGAGCTGCTCAGCATTCCAGAGAAAAAGTTCAAGACTATAAATTAATACTTGTCCTGATCTGTCACCGAGAATGTTTAATGCAGATGATTTAAGTAACGTTAAAGACTTTGAGCAAAAGCCTGTAACTTGTCTCATCCTTGGCCTTTGGAAGGCTTAACCTACAAAACCTCCAAAGTGGCATGGCAACACTTGCCTTGATAGTCTATTACATCTGAAACTGCCCCTCTACCTTGTCTCCAGTGCTGGCCACATGGTGTAGTTCAGTGTTTCTAAAGTGCAGCAAGAGAATAATTTTTTGTTTGCGTGAGTTTTGGTTTGGGTTGATTCTTTTGGCATTTGGCTTGTTCGTTCCATTAGTTTGAGTTTTGATATTTATTTTCTTTCTTTTATTCTGGTCATTGTTTTGATATTTATTTTCTTTCTTTTATTCTGGTCATTGTTTTGACATTCTGCCACAGCTATATACACTGTGCTACATTGTGAATTCCCAGATAGCCAGAGCTACACAGGGGTGTGTTTTCTGGAACATGGTTGTCATGGCCTACTCTGTGGATATTAACTTCATGATGGAAAATGTATCCGTACTGTATCCTTTAGGTCATGTATTTAGATTCCCCTGAAATATGGTCGTCTGCACTCACAGGTTCCTGATATAGTCGTGCAGACCAAATTCATGGGAATCACACTGTATTGCTCCAAAGCCTCTCAGGAAATGAATGCTCATTCAGAGTGCATACAAGAAATTAGGAAATCCAGAGCTGTCTGTCTCTTACTTCCTTTGAAATACAGCCTCCAAAGCAGAGATGACTTCCCAGCTTCCAATATTAAACCTGCCCAGACATGCTGAGACATGGCTTTATTCTTAGGTACTATTAGTGTGGCTATACATTCGGAGCTTTTTGGATTTTGATTGGTTGCTTGAGTTTGGAGGGTTGATTTTTTTTTTATTTATTTTTATTTTATTTATATGTTTCGCCTGCTAGATGTCTGGGTACCACATACATGCAATTCCTCCAGAGACCGGAAGAGGGCACGGGATTCCACCTAAAACCAGAGTAAAGTAATGGGCTTGTCAGCTGCCTTCTGGTTCCTCTGATACATAGACAAATGCTCTCCAGTCCCTATATTGATCTTTAGCCTTCCAGACTAATGGGGTTTTAAATTGAACTAGATCACCCCAAATAAAAGCAAATGATGGCAAAACGGGCCCGCGTTCATTCGTTCACACAAACTCTCTCCCACTAACCTTTCCAGTCTGGCAGGCGTTTCCCTAGCTCCCGGCTCGACTTGCTGTTCCATGCTCCGTATCCTCTGGAGCTGAGCGGAGGTGTGCTGGCTTTGCTGTTTAAGCAGTAGGTGTCTGTGTCTGTGTCTGCGCGGGGTCCACGCAGATTATTTCCCCACACGAAGTATCTCTGCCAGGCTCCCGGGTATGAGCAATTTTGCCACTCCAGACCAGAGTTTTTAAGGTAAATCCAGCCAATTCCAACTAGGGCGTTCCATACATTATTTCGTTCACTTCTTTATCACTTGCACGCACACATGAGCTCTCTATGACCTGGTTATCTATTTATCTAGGGCCGAGGCTCAGATCCATGGCGTTGCCTGGCCAAGGGCTCAGGACAGTGGGTGTGTGTTCTTTATCATTCTTGTCCATTCTCTAAGGTTTGAGGGGTGACAGGTCTTAGCCCAGAGCAGCTAAGGTTTCCCACTCCTCACTTACACTGGTAACTCTCCATCTGATGCACACATGAAATTCTATTACTTTGTTCTCCACTTGAGAAATTCGGGACTTTTGCTGTTTTACTTTTGTTGTACAGAAGCTAGAGAAACCAACAAGTCCAGCACCAAACCATCATCTGAGACACACATTTAGAGAATATGTCCATAGGGATCTTGGACCTGAGCTAAGACCATCATGAGGCCCAACTGCTCTAAAGGGTTTTTTTTTTATATATGCCTGGCTAACTGCTGTTGTTGTGGTTGTTGTTACTTTGTTGTTGCTGGATTTTTGTTTTGTCTATCTATGATTGTCTCAAAGAGATCATTCCTTGTAATGAAAGTCATGCTAATCCCTGTGGCCGGTTGAAGCCTCACTGGATCTCAGAGCCTGGTTTAGAGAGGATGATTTGGCCTGGATGATGCAGAGCTGGTGCAAGTCACCTGCACTCCCATATGTTCATCTTATCCTCTGATGTGAGGATAGTTATCCAGGACTCAGAGTCAAAGGATGCTCGGAGCTGGCACTCCTAGGTTTAAGCAAACACCAGTTGTAAAGTACAAGGGAACTGAAGATGGAGGCATTTGCTCAGGGAGACAACAGTAGGTTTTTAGAAGAGTGAATTCACCTGGGAGTGGACAACGGACCATGAAGGGTGTATTAGTCAGGGTTCTCTAGAGTCACAGAACTTATGGTAGTCTGTATGTAGTAAAGGGATTTGTTGATGACTTATAGTCTGTAGTCCAACTCCCAACAATGGTCGGCAGCAGCTGTGAATGGAAGTCCAAGGATCTAGCAGTTGCTCAGTCTCACAAGGTAAGCAGGTGAAGCAGAGAGAGCCTTCCTTCTTCCAATGTCCTTATATAGGTCTCCAGCAAAAGGTGTGACCTAGATAAAGGTGTGTGCCACCACACCTTTAATCCCAGATGACCTTGAACTTGTAGATCTTCCAACTTAATCTTCTGGGATTCATAGCCACTATGCCTCAAGGTCTCCATGCCAAGATTCAGGTTGGAAACTTGTATTTTTCAGCCTCCAGATTAGGGCTACAAGTGAGCCTTCTAGCTCTGGATTGTAGTTCATTTCAGATATAGTCAAGTTGACAGCCAGGAATATCCACTACAAGGGGTAGGCAGAGGCCTAGTACAAAGTGTCTGATGATTTCTGAGGCTTACACCAAGGTTTTTCCACTGTTAGAAGTTCTTTGGATCTAGTGGTCTAGGCAGCACAGGAGAGCAATGAAAGTCACTGTCTTGTGAATTTGCTCCTGAGACAATGCACATTTTGTGCTGAATGAACTCAGTGGGCTTAGCCCAGGACCAGAAAGAAATGGCCATTGGTGTAGTTCATTCCCTCTGAAGAACATTCTGCTTCTCTCTCCATCCCACATGGATTACTTTTGTTCCTCCTTGCTCCACGGACACTGACATGACAGGGATCTGGTCCTTTTTTCTTGATATGTGTGCCCCAAGAACACTTTTTTTAATGGCACAGGTGGTCTAATTCAATCTTGCAAGAAACAATAATATAGCCTAAAACGGTGGCACTTGCCATTAATACCACAAAAGGCAGAGGCAGATAGAATTCTATGAGATCAATACCATCTAAACAGTTGCTGCAGACTATACTTTTATTTCCAGGATCAAGTCAACTAGGTTCTTGAGGTTGGAAGGTATTAGATTTACCTGGTGAGAGGACTTTGTACTTATCAGAGGGGATGATGCAAATATTTACAGATAAAGTGTTGATCCCAGGCCTACATTCAGCTCCAAGGAAAGTAAATTGAGGGCACTAATCTGTTTGGGGGATACTGAGTGGCCTAACAGAAGAGTATTAAATGTATTTATTATATGGAAATAGTCCCACTGGTTCACATACAGGAAGATGCACAGCCCACACTTGTATATGGGCTATTGGTATGGCTCAGCAGGTAAAGGTGTTGTTGCTATACCTAGTTATCTGAGTATGCTCCAAATGGCAGATGGAGAAGGAAATATCTCCCCAAGGATGTCTTCTGACCACCCTCTCCATACACAGTAGCATGAGCTTGTCCAGACTCTCATTAAGAATGAAAATTTAAAACTTATGTGAAAAGTTCTCCATGCAATTAGACTTTTCCAATCACTTCTGTTTAAAATTAAAAAAAAAAATGTGTTTTTTTTTTTTGTATCCACAGGCATCCTGTGTGTAGATGATGTCAAGAGACCCAGAAGGCATCATATCCTTTGAAAATATAGTGACTGACATCTCCCACCATGCTTGGAATTCCAGCACTTGGGAGAGGAAGGCAGAATCAGGAGCTTAGGAGCATCCTTGACTACATAAGGGCTTTTAGGTCATCTGCAATACTTTAATACCTTCATTGAGGTTCTGTCTGGTACTGTGTATTGTAAAGCTAAATTCTGTTCCAGTGAGGTATAGGCATAGGAGTGAATTCTCACATTTAAGAACTTTTGTTGTGCAAACCTTGTTCCTTAATTTAAAATTATTGGTTAAATAAAATTCACTACAGCCAATTACTGAAAGGAGTAGACACAGGTTAATTTTGAGGTGCTTGGTTGTGGGTGGAGAAGTGAGAGATAAGAGGAGAAACCAGAAGAAAGAGGGAAGCTTCCATGAGAGGAGAGGTACTATGAGCACATGTCCAGGAGAAACAGCAAGTGTTTTGGGGTACACCACCGGGGAGGTAGCCAGGCCAGCAGTTAGAAAAGTAGTTTAGGGCTTACCTCACCTACAGAAATTATCAAAGTCAAATAAAATAACCATAATCTGAGTGATTAATTTGGAAGCTAGTCTGAGGTAAGCTTAAATTGGTTCTACTACTGTCTCAAAAAATAAGGTGATGGGGAAGGTGAGGGGTATTGGTACATAAGGGAGGGGAAAGAAGACCATGAACAAAATGGTCAAAAACATGCTTGAACAGAAAGTCTCCAAAAGCTAAAAGATATACATTTTTATGTGATTTATTTATTTATATCCTATCACAGCTTTCTCCCTCCTCTCCTCCCAGTGCTATCCTATCTCCCACTCCTTCTCTCTCATTTCTCTAGCCCCTTTTCCCAGAGAAAGGGACTCTCTCTTATCCCCCAGTACCAACCCACCTTAACACATCAAGTTGCATCAGGACTAAGTGCATCCTCTCCCATTGAGGCCAGACAAGGCAGCCCAGCTAGGGGAAAGTGATATAAAGGCAAGCCACAGTGTCAGAGTCAGCCCCCACTCCAATTGTTAGGGGAACCACATGAAGACCAAGCTGAACATCCCCTACATATGTGTAGGGGTCCTAGTTCAATCCCCTGGAGTTTGGTTGGTTATTCAGTCTCTGTGAACTCCAGTGGGCCCAGAATAGTTGACTCTGTAGGTCTTCTTGTACTGTTCTAACACCTCTGTCTCCCACAACCCTTCCCCAAACACTTCTACAGTCTCTCTGACCACAGCCTAATGTTTGGCTGTGGGTCTCTGCATTTATACATTTAAAGAGTGCTGGGGACAACACACCATGAGAGGGACTGCTAGCAGAAGAAAGGATGGAGACATCTCAGAAACCCGTAGCAGCTACTTGTAAAAAATGGTGGTGTCTGGGGCCCTGAGAAGCTGGAGACACAACTCTCCAGGGGACCCACCATCTGAAATAAGGTACAGTCTGCAGTAGGCTGGGATGGAAACATTGAAACAGCCTGTGGCAGCTCTTTGTACAATATAGTTGTTCCCCTTTCTCCTAACCTTAGCCCTGTACAATGCCACAGCAAGCCCTGAATACCCGAACATAAGGGAAAAGCAAGACACTGATTTAAAATCACATCTCATGATGATGATAGAGGACTTTAAGAAGGACATAACTCCATTAAAGAAATACAGGAGAACACATGTAAACAGGTAGAAGGACTTAAAATGGTAACACAAAATTCCCTTAAAGGAATACAGGAAAACACAACCAAACAGGTTGAACAAAACCATTCAGGATCTAAAAATGGAAATAGAAACAATAAAGAAATCACAAAGGGAGACAACCCTGGAGATAGAAAACCTAGGAAAGAGATCAGGAGGCATAGATGCAAGCAACACCAACAGAATACAAGATAGAAGAGGGAATCTCAGGAGCAGAAGATAACATATAAAGCATTGACACAACAGTCAAAGAAAATGCAAAATGAAAAAATCTCCTTACCCAAAATATCCAAGAAACCCAGGACACAATGAGAAGACCAAATCTAAGGATAATAGGTATAGAAGAGAATGAAGATTCCAAAGTTAAAAAGGACAGTAAATATGTTCAACAAAATTATAGAAGAAAATTTCCCTAACCTAAAGAGATGCCCATGAACAATAAGACTACAGAACCTCAAATAGACTGAACAAGAAAACAAATTCCTCCTGTCATATAATAATCAAAACACTCAATTCACAAAACAAAGAAATAGTAAAAGCAGTAGAGGAAAAAATTAAGTAACATATAAAGGCAGACCTATCAGAATTACACTACACTTCTCCCCAGAGACTCTAAAAGCCAGAAGATCCTAGAAAGATGTTATACAGACCTGATAAGAACACAAATGCCAGCAGAGTCCACTATACCCAGCACAACTTTCAATTACCATAGATGGAGAAACCAAGATATTCCATGACAAAACCAAATTTATACAATATCTTTCCAGAAATCCAGCCATACAAAAGATAATAGAAGGAAAAATCCAACAAAAGGAGGAAAGCTACACCCTAGCAAAAGCAAAACAGTAATCTTACAATAAACCCAAATGAAGATAGCCACAGAAACATGGTTTCCATATCTAAAACCAAAATAACCGGAAGCAACAATCACTTTTCTTTAATATCTCTTAGCATCAATGGACTCAATTCCACAATAAAAAGATAGACTAACAGACTGGATATATAAACAGGACTAAGAATTTTGCAGCATACAGGAAATGGACCTCAGTGTCAAAGACAGACACTACCTCAGATTAAAAGCAGGAAAAAAAATTTCCAAGAAACAAGCTGAAGCAGCCATTCTAATATCGAATAAAATCAGCATTCAACCAAAAGTTATCAAAAATGAAAAGGAAGGACACTTCATACTCATCAAAGTATAAATCTACCAAGATGAACTCTCATTTCTAAACATCTATGCTCCAAATGCAAGGGCACGCACAAACATAAAAAAATCTTTACTAAAGCTCAAAGCACACATTGCACCTCACACAATAATAGTGGGAGACTTCAACAACCTACTCTCATCAACGGACAGATCATAGAAACAGAAACTAAACAGATGCAGAGGGAAACTAACACAAGTTATGAACCAAATGGATTTAAGATATATTTGTAGGACATTTCAGGCTAAAACAAAAGAATATCCCTTCTTCTCAGCACCTCATGGTGCCTTCTCCAAAACTGACCATATAATCGATCACAAAACAGGCTTCAACAGATACAAAAAGACTGAAATAATCCCATGCATTCTATCAGATCACCAGGGACTAAGGCTGGTCTTTGATAACAAGGAAAACATCAGAAAGCCCACATACACATGTAAGCTGAACAACGTTTTACTCAATGATAACTTGGTCAAGGAAGACATAAGAATGAAATTAAAGATTTTTTTTAAAATTCAATGAAAATGAAGGCACAGCAAACTTATGGGACACAATGAAAGCAGTACTAAGAAGAAAACTCAGAGCTCTGAGTTCCTCCAAAAAGAAATTGGTGAGAGCATAAACTAGCAGCTTGACAGCACACCTGAAAACTGTAGAACAAAAAGAAGCAAATATACCTAAGAGGAGTAGATGCAAGGAAATAATCAAACTCAGGGCTGAAATCAACCAAGTAGAAACAAGAACTATAAAAAGAATCAACAAAACCAGGAGCGGGTTCTCTTTTCAACAAGAAAGATAAATCCTTAACCAGACTAACCAGAGGGCACAGAGACAGTATCCAAATTAACCAAATCAGAAATAAAAAAGAGACATGACAAAAACTGAAAAAAAATTTAAAAAAATCATCAGATTCTACTACTTTTATATACTCAACAAAACTGGAAAATCTGGATTAAATGAACAATTTTCTAGACAGATACCAGGTATCTAAGTTAAATCAGGATCAGATAAACCATCTAAACAGTCCCATAACACCTAAAGAAATAGAAGAAGTCATTAAAAGTCTCCCAACCAAAAAAGCTTAGGACCAGATGGGTTTAGTGTAGAATTCTATCAGACCTTCAAAGAAGACATATCAATATTCTTCAAACTATTCCACAAAATAGAAACAGGGGTAGCACTACCCAATTCATTCTATGAAGTCATAGTTACAATGAGTCTCTCCATTGGAGATGGAATGATTTCTGTCTAATCAGGAACTTTTCACAATTTCTGTTTATAGTGAAATTTATAAGAGATTTTTTTCTACTTCTATTATGTTTAATGTTCCAAATAAATTTTAAAAACTGGTTGAATGCATATTCCTTTTAGCTTTAGAAGAGATCATGTACAATTAAGAGGCATTTAACTATTATAAATTATTTTGATGACTTAAAACATGTCAATACTGAGTTGAATATTTTAAAACAAATTGTTAGTTTAATAAAAAATAAAAAATAAAAATAAAAAAGAGTAAGCTCACCTGTAAAATCAAAACAAAACAAAACTATGTCAAAACACTGGGACTCTTACAAGATTCATTGTGTACAATGTACAGAAGCAGAAAGCTAGCAGAACTACAGATTTAAGGGTTAACTTTATTCTTTCTGGCCACTGCCAAGCAGCTTAGCCCATGTCATTTATCAGTTGAGCTTCACAAGGAAAGGAAATTAGCTAATGAGTCAAAAATTAAATTTAAAATGGTAAATTTACAATTATTATTTTGGCCACAGGCCTGGAAATAGGGAAACGTGAAACTTTGGGGAACAATTGTAATTCTTAATTCTTTGTGGGATGTGGTTATTCTTTTGAATTTGATTTGGTAATGATTATACAGTGTCTTTTTTTCTACCTCCTTTGGGAGAGTCAATAAAAGACTGAGGCAAGAAAAAGGCAAGAGAGTATGTGAAGAGCATGTGAAGTGCAAGTGGAAAGCAAGTGGAATGAGTGAGTAAGGTAAGAGTGAGGTGTCCATGAGGTGTGAGTGAAGTAAGTAGAGAGAATAGGAGAGAGAATGTGAAGAGTGAGTGAAGATAGAATATGAGGTGTGTATGGAGAGTGTGTGTGTGAATGAAAGCAGAGTATATGTGGTGTGTGTGAAGTGTGCAGGAAAAGTGTGTGTTTGAGTCAAAAATGAATATAAAAAGATGTGTATGAACATTGGAGTTCGAGAAAAAAAGTGCACAGGAGAAAAGCAGAGTGCAAAAGAGAATAAAGAGTGTTGCAGACTCAATCTGAGGGCAAGCAAGAGAGAAAGAAAGCAGAGAGAGAGAGAGAGAGAGAGAGAGAGAGAGAGAGAGAGAGGAGTGCAACTTTAAGCCTTGAAAAATTGCCTGTCAGTTTGTACAGGAAAAGTAGTCTGTCTGATTATTATATGCTTTCCAAATATTACCTGGTTCCAGTTGAGAACTCCAATCCTGTGACAAAAGGGTCATTGAGGCTTAGAATGTGGCTCAGTAACAGAGTGGCTCAGTGTGGGCGTTTCCTGTGTCCAATGTCCAGTGTACAGTGGATGAAAATAAGCTCATGTCTGGGTAGATCATTAAATTTTTCAGTTATTGAGTACAAAAAAGAACATCCTATAAATCTATAGAAGGAATGAGGGATATATGAGGAATTTGACTAGCCTAGATCATACCATATTTACATTGGAACACACAAGACTAGCAGCGTTTTCAAAATTCTACAGATAAAGGCAAGTGTCTAGTTAGCTTTAAAGTGTTGTCATTATGTGATGAGTTTTCTCTTGTTTTTAAGGCAGGGATCCTCAATCCTTGGTTCTTATTGTTACATGAATTCCCAGAGGACATAACTAGTATATACAGGGTAGATGTTTTATAACACCCCCTCTCCCAGGAGGTTCCTATGTGACACCAAGATAAACACAAGGAGCAAAGTGCCCTGTTGAACAATTTGGGACTTTATGGATTCAACACCATCAGGACCTGTACACTGTGCAACAGACAAATCCTCAGACCCCATCAAAGGTCCCAGACCTCAGGAACCTGATTGAAACACACATAAATACTTTCACACACATACACACCAACCCCCACACAAACACAATTCGAATGACAAATAAATTCAGTAAGGTGCTATAGTCTCAAAGTACAATGAACAAAATCAGAGTAAAGCAGTGATGACCTGAAGGCATTGCATTCACACACTGAGATGCAGCAAGTGTGACCAGGTCCTTCCAGCTGTTGACAAAACCCATGACACTCCAAGCACCTCATGGTCAAGTACAAAAGAGGATGACCATAAACACACAACACCTAGCTTATCCCACAAGTCAACATCTGTCAAGGCTTCTGAAAATGCATGATGAGAGATGACACACTTCTTTGATGGGAGGAAACCTTGGGTTAACAGAGAGGGCACAATACAGTCAACAGGGTACTGAGCATAGTTATTAACTGCAGTTCAAATCACTATAGGTGTAAAGGTCCAAGATTCGACAAAGTTCATCCCTCTCAAAGGTCATCTTCTGGATGTCAAATTTCAGTTCCTCCAATTTCTTCATCTGCTTCTCCTGCTTAGTGATGGCAGAATTTTGGGATGATGCCATCCTAAACAGACCCTGTAGATAGACAAACACAAATGAATTTGCATAGTTGATAGGCCAGCAGGAGGAGAGACCACTCTTGAGTCCCCAAAAGAAGGTTGAGAAAGAAGAAGAGCTAGGGACAGGGTGAATCTCAGAAAGAGCAGAAAAGCTATCTTGAAGCTGGTCTGCTAAGCTACGCCCCTCTTCCTGACCACCATCATCATACATATACCACATTCCCTATCACAGGCTCCCTTGCCCTGAAAGCCATAAGCTGCTTCAGACAGGAAGATTTGAGGAACATTGTCAGCTCATATCAGATGTGATGCAGGTAAATTCTGAAGTTCAGAGTGCTTAGCACCATCATGTCTGTTCAAACCTAATGTATCTGAAACCTCAACACCTGACCAGGGGAGCATCCTTCTCTGTTGTTGTCATCAGAGATTCATGTAACCTACAATAATCTAGAGGATGAAGTGCTTCAACTCTCTACAATGAAGGGACACATTGCTATTCCCATAGTGCCTCCTCCTGGCATTCTTTGCCACTCAAAATGAAATTAAATAGCTCCCAGAAAAGTAGCTCCAAGCTTGTCAATTCTTGCCTCTCTGACAAACTAATCATCAGAAATTCTTGACTCCTGGTCTGCCATTGAGAAATTTCAAGGCTCCAGCTTGTAAGACCTACTCCTGGAAGGCCCAGCTCAAGCCTATCTCTTCCAGGAAGTTCCCCATCTCTGTCTAGGACTCACTGTGCCTTCTCCAGAATGATTTCATTCTTTCCTTTTTTTACACGACAGGATACCAGCTACCTTCTGCCTCAGTCTGGTTTCTCCTGGATCGCCATTCTCCTTCCAATGTAGCCTGGGAAACATGCCTGTTTGTGAACCTAAAAGGCACTGAAGGAATACCCTACAAGAAATTGCTTCACCACAGCAGTGGTGACATAACAGAAGATTCTAATTCTCTCCTAGATACAAGAGATTGTCCAAGTAAGGCATTCCTGATGATGTCATTGGGAACTGCCATGAACTACATGCTAACTAGCTCTCTGTTGTTGTTAGTATTCCTGTTGTTTTATTTGTTTTCTTGCCATGTCCATTCATCACTCCAGTGGATTCCACATGTCAGGTCTGAAAGCTTGTTCGTGGATTTGAGGTGTTCAGCTTCAAAGGGAGCTAGCTAGCCTCCTGGAGTTCATTTCTTGTCATCTCCTAACTCAGATGTGTTCCAGATTGGTCTCTGAACATGTCTGTGGAGAGTTTTGTGTGCTTTCTTTGTTCAGGCATAGAGGTGCCCTAAGAAATAATTCATAAATAGCTAAAACTAAGATTAAACATTATTTCCTGGCCTACATAGTGTTTCAATGATCCTAATTGATTTCCTAGCTATAATTAGCTTGGAATTTTTTTACAAGGAATCTGCCTTATTGGAGCAGTCCCACACAAGGCAGATTGCTTTACAGTACCAGAGAGAAGCTGAAGGGCTTCCGTCACTAATTATCTAGGTTACAGCCAAGGTTATTCTCAAGGACTGCTAGAATGGGATCTCCAGGTGCTTGCCTTAGACAGACCCAGAAAATTTATCTTGGAGCTGCCAAGATAGCCCATCAGGAAGGACACCACTGCTCTTCCGCTTTGCACCTGGCTGTTTGATCTTACTGACTTTGATGTGACCACTACCTGCCTACGTGATCCCTGACATTTGTCCTGTTTATGTATACTTTATAAGCCTGATTTTTACTTTGTGCAAATACACTAAATTCTGCACTCCCTTGTGTTGTTTCTGTTTGTCATTTCTTCGATAACGCCTTGTCAACCTGACTAGGACTCTGTTCCCCTCTAGGGCTAAGGGAGGCCCAGACTGGCTGGCCCATGGCAGTTTTTGTTTTTATTTTTATTTATTTATTTATTATTTATTTATTTATTTATTTATTTATTTATTTTTTGCTGTTGTTGAGTTTATTACAGAAAATTGACTGCCAAATGCTGTATGATACTTCCAACTGTTAGTAGGTGGTGATGCAGATGAAGTCAAGGGTTGAGGGAACAGGCAAGGTTCAGAGAGACTCAGATGCCCTCCCTAGGAAGTGGCCATGCCAACAGGTCACTAGGCAGATGGCATTCCTTACAACAGACTCTGGTCACCAAAGTTCACAGCCAACTGCACACACTTAGGATGGGCTAAGCAGACTGATGCTCTACAGAGAGGGTGCAGCCTTGTGCCATCCACCTCTCCTCTCTGCTCTGCTGAGCTACACTCACTGCTGTGATACAGCAGCCTGTGCAGAAGTTTGTGTCTTCTTTAAGGGATACTAGGAAACATTCCACAATGTCCAATTATTTCAAGATACTTTATTTTCAAAATGGGTCACCACATAAGCTTTTGGCTCATTCTGCCAACATATAAGCTACAAATGCTTCTTCAGCAGCTGAGGGACACTTGTTAGTATCATGTCTGAAAAGTGAATAAAAATACATATAAAACAAATATTTAGTTTCCATAGGAACACAGTTAAGTGTGACCCTCATCTCCTAGCCTTCCATACTGCATTGATGCCAACCCTACTCTTATAAAGACATTCCGAACTGCAGTAATTAAATTAAATGGTCCCCCCAAATGCCTTAATTCAAGCTAAACTTGCAGGTAAGAGCTACAAGAATGGCATTTATACATTGATCCTAGAAGAAGTACATCCCGCTCCATCCCACTCTCCTGGGCACAAGACATGAGCAGAGAGCCATCATCCTACTCCTCCACTTCTGGCAGGAAGCCATGCTCTTGATCTGCTTCATGAGTTGCCACATAGGCCGTGACATTACATAGTAGATGTTTGTCTCCTGGAACCCACTGAAGTAGAAGCAAGGGTGCAACTGTGTATGCACCCATGTTCTCCAACAGCATCCAATCACCTACATGCATTTCAGGCAGGTTACAGCACTCAACGATCCAATCAGGGCCATCACATGTTGATCCCCAGATGCTGGATGAGTAATACTTCTCTCATCTGGCTTGGGTCTGATCATAAAGAATGGGCATGATCATAAAGAATGCAGTTAAATGATCCATATACTCCATCATTCACGTAATACATGAAGGTTTGCTCATTTGACTCATCTTCATTGTCAAGAGCCAGGCTGCTCCTTCCACACATTTTTTTTTTTTGGCATTGATGTTGACTGCAACTGTGAAAGCTGACACGCATGACTCATCTGATTGTCACTCCAGAGTCTGATGGTAAGTACTTGTACAGCTTGGTTGATTACACTGTTGATCTCTTCAAATTTAAGCTTTGTATCTTCAGATCCAGGAAAGCTACCACCAATATCAATCAGGTACATGCTGAAACCAACTTCTGTTCCCATGTCAGACACACAGTGGGCATCCACTGCCTACATGGAAGCTGACACCAATGCCGTGAATATTTAGCTCTTTTGCCCATTCCAAGAGAAGCCGGCTGGTTTTGAGTGTGGCACCAAATTTAACACTGAGGCAACCAATGCTTTGGAATCGTCAGTGGCAATCCGCAAAACCAACTTTGCCTTTGGATGTGCTCTGGCGACTTTCATCAATTCAGTTTCGTTATCAAAAGTCATCATCTGGACTCTGTTACTGGCAGCATACTTGATTTGAGCCACTTGTTTACAAGGATTTGTATACTAATCCTCTCTGGAGGCACCCCAAGCCCCTGCACCAACTGTATTTCAGTCTTGCTTGCACAGTCAAATTCTATCCCAGTGGCAGCTAGGGTGCCCACTCTGGCTCTGCTGTCCTTATACTTGACTGTGTAAAAGGGAGTAACACAGGGAAGAGCTTTTATCCACCTCAGATGCTTCTTTAGAATGTCTCCAAGGTCCGCAACATAGAAAGCATCCTTATCGTCAGAGGAAGAGACTTCATTGATTTTTTTGGTCCACAATGTCCTTAGCAGTAAAGCCTTCATCGAGGACATGGAAGTCAAACTCTTCCTTAGTAACGCTGCTCATGGTTCTCGATGTACCTACAGAAAACCTAGAGATGGAATTAAATAATCTCTAGATCCTCACAAGGCCAACTTATCCAAGAACTCTGAATGCTGTCTCCTTGGAGTGGTGGAAACACTCATAGCACAGTGGTGCAGCTGGCTGGACAAATGGAGAAGAAGCTACCAAACCCTGAGGAGCACCTGGCCTTCCGCCTGCCGCCTATCACCCTCCTGGTGGAGCACACTGCAGGTGACAGACTGAGGTGGCTCCGAGCTGCAGGCTGAGGGCAGCCTCCAGCAGCTGCTGCAGGGACTGACTGGTTTTTGTCTTTAATTCCCCCTGCTAATTGCACTGTACCTAGAATGTTAAGCCCATGCTCCGTTACTGCCCTATTATTCATGTTACTCAATAATTTTATTCTTTTTTTATTAGACATTTTCTTTATTTACATTTCAAATGATATCTCCTCTCTTGCTTATGTTTCAAAAAAATTAATGTAAACAAAAACAAAAAACAAACCCTATTTCCTTCTCCCTCCCCCTGCTCACCAACCCACCCTCTCACACTTTCTGACCCTGGCATTCCCCTACATTGGTGCACAAAACTTCACAGGACCAAGGGCCTCTCTTCCCATTGATGACCGACTTGGCCATCCTCTGCTACATATGCAGCTGGAGCCATGAGTCCCACCACGTGCACTCTTTGGTTGGTGGTTTAGTCCCTGGGAGCTCTGAGAGTACTATTTAGTTCATATTGTTGCAAACCCTTCAGTTCCTTGGGTCCTTTCTCTAGCTTCTTCATTGGGGACCCTGTACTCAGTCCAATGGATGGTTGTAAGTCTCTACTTCTGTATTAGTTGGGCACTGTCAGAGCCTCTCAGGAGACAACTATATCAGGCTCCTAACAGCCAGCATTTACTGACATCCACAATAGTGTCTGGGTTTGATGATTGAATATGGAAAGGATTCCCCAGTAGAGCAGTCTCTGGATTGTCCTTCCTCTAGTCTCTGCTCCATAGTTTGTCTCTGCAACCACTTCCTTAGGTATTTTGTTCCCCCTTCTAAGAAGGAACGAAGCATATACACTTTGGTCTTCCTTCTTCTTGAGTTTCTTGTGGTTTGTGGATTACATTTTGGGTAATCTGAGCCTCTGGTCTAATAACCACTTATCAGAGAATGCATGGCATGTGTGTTCTTTTGTGATTGGGTTACCTAATTCAGGATGATATTCTCCAGATCCATCTTTTTCCCTAAAAATTTCATAAATTCATAGTTTTTAATAGCTGAGTAGTACTCCATTGTGTAGATGTACCACAGTTTCTGTATCCATTCCTCTGCTGAGGGACATCTGGGTTCTGTCCAGCTTCTGGCTGTTATAAATAAGGCTGCTAAGAACATAGTGGTGGAGCATGTGTCCTTGCTACATGTTGGAGCATCTTCTGGTTATAAGCCCAGGAGTGGTATAGCTAGGTCCTCTGGTAGTACAATGTCCAATTTCTCCAGGAGCTGCCAAACTGATTTCCAGAGTGGTTGTACCAGCTTGAAATTCCACCAGCAATGAAGGAGTGCTCCTCTTTCTCTACACCCTCACCAGCATCTACTGTCATGAGTTTTTGATCTTAGCCAATCTAATTGGTGTGAGGTTGAATCTCAGGGTTCTTTAATTTGCATTTCCCTGATGATTAAGGATGTTGAATATTTCCTTAGGTGTTTCTCGGCCATTTGGTATTCCTCAGATGAGAATTCTTTGTTTAGCTCTCTACCCCATTTTTAATGGGGTTATTTGATTCTCTGGAATCGAACTTCTTGAAATTTTTGTATGTATTGGATATTAGCCCTCTATCAGATATAGAATTGGTAAAGATCTTTTCCCAATCTGTTGGTTGCCGCTTTGTCCTATTAACAGTGTTCTTTGCTTTACAGAAGCTTTGTAATTTTATGAGGTCTCATTTGTCAATTCTTGATCATAGAACATGAGCTATTTGTGTTCTGTTCAGGAAAAATTCCCCTGTGCATATGTGCTCCAGGATCTTCCCCACTTTATTTTCTACTAGTTTCAGTATCTGGTTTTATGTGGAGGTCCTTGATCCACTTGAACTTCAACTTTGTACAAGGAGATAGGAGTGGATCAATTTGCATTCTTCTACATGTTAGCCCTGAATTGAGCCAGTACCATTTGTTGAAAATGCTTTTTCCCACTGGATAGTTTTAGCTCCTTTGTCAAAGATCAAGTGACCATAGGCTTGTGGCTTCATTTCTGTGACTTCAATTATGTTCTATTGATGCACTTGCCTGTCACTGTACCAATACCATGCAGTATTTATCACAGTTGCTCTGTAGTACAGCTTAAGGTCAGGGATGGTGATCCCACTAGAGGTTCTATTATTGTTGAGAATAGATTTCACTATCCTGGGTTTTTTTTGTTATTCCAGATGAATTTGCTAATTGCTTTTTCCAAGTCTGTGAAGAACTGAGTTGGAATTTTGATGGGGATTGCACTGAATCTGTTGATTGCCTTCGGTAAGATGGCCATTTTTACTATATTAATCCTGCCAATCCACGAGCATGGGAGATCTTTCCATCTCCTGAGATCTTCACTGATTTCCTTCTTCAGAGACTTGAAGTTCTTGACATACAGATCTTTTTCTTGCTTAGGTAGAGTTGCACCAAGGTATTTTATATTATTTGTGATAATTGTGAAGATTGTTGTTTTCCTAATTTATTTCTCAGCCTATTTATCCTTTGAGTAGAGGTAGTCCACTGATTTGCTTGAGTTAATTATATATCCAGCTACTTTGTTGAAGTTGTGTATCAGGTTTGGAAGTTCTCTGGTGGAATTTTTGGGGTCACTTAAGTATACTATCATATCATCTACAAATAGTGATACTTTGACTTCTTCCTTTTCAATTTGTATGTCTTTGATTTCCTTTTGTTAGTCTAATTACTCTGGCTAAGACTTCAAGTACAATATTGGATAGGTAGGGAGAGAGTGGGCAACCTTGTCTAGTCCCTGATTTTAGTGGAATCCCACTAAAGTTCAAGTTCTCTCCATTTCGTTTGATGTTGGCTACTTGTTTGCTGTATATTGCTTTTACCATGTTTAAGTATGATCCTTGAATTCCTGATCTTTCCAAGACTTTTATTATGAAGGGGTGTTGGATTGTGTCAAATGTTTTCTTAGCATACAATGAGATGATCATATGATTTTTTTCCTTTGAGTTTGTTTATATAGTGAATTACATTGATGGATTTCCATATATTGAACCATCCCAGGGATGAAGCCTACTTGATCATGGTGGAATATCATTTTGATGTGTTCTTGGATTTGGTTTGCAAGAATTTTTTTTGTTTTTGTTGTTTTGGTTTTTTTTTTTTTTTTTTTTTTTTTTTGAGACATGGTTTCTCTGTGTAGTCCTGGCTGTCCTGGAACTCACTCTGTAGACCTGGCTGGCCTTGAACACAGAAATCCGCCTACCTCTGCCTCCCAAGTGCTGGGATTAAAGGCGTACACCACCACCAACCCAGCGGTTTGCAAGAATTTTATTGAGCATTTTTGTATCTATATTCATAAGAGAAATTGGTCTGAAGTTTTTTTTTTGTTAGGTCTTTGTGTGGTTTAGGTATCAGAGCAATTGTAGCTTCATAGAATGAATTGGGTAGAATACCTTCTGTTTCTATTTTGTGGAATAGTTTGAGCAGTATTGGTATTAAGTCTTCTTTGAAGGTCTGATACAACTCTGCACTAAACCCATCTGGCCCTGGGCTTTTTTTGCTTGGGAAACTATTAATGACCCTTTCTATTTCCTTAGTGGTTATGGGACTGTTTAGTTCATTTATCTGATCTTGATTTAACTTTGGTACAAGCATCTGTATAGAATATTGTCCATTTCATCCAGATGGATATTGGACTGTTTAGATCATTTATCTGATCTTGATTTAACTTTGGTACCAGGGTATCTGTGTAGAATACTGTCCATTTCATCCAGGTTCTCCAGTTTTGTTAAGTATAGGCTTTTGTAGTAGAATCTCATGATTTTTTGGATTTCCTCAGTTTCTGTTGTAATGTCTACTTTTTCATTTCTGATCTTGTTAATTAGGACATTGTCTCTGTGCCCTCTAGTTAGTCTGGCTAAAAGTTTATCTATTTTGTTGATTTTCTCAAAGAACCAGCTCCTGGTTGGGTTGATTCTTTGCATAGTTGTTTTTGTTTCCATTTGGTTGATTTCTGTCCTGAGTTTGATTATTTCCTGAAGTTGACTCCCCTTGGGTGAATTTGCTTCCTTTTGTTCTAGAGCTTTCAGATGTGCTGTCAAATTGCTGTCGTATTTTCTCTCCAGTTTCTTTTTTGAGGCACTTAGACCTGTGAGTTTTCTTCTTAGGACTGCTTTCATTGTGTCCCATAAGTTTGGGTATGCTGTGGCTTCATTTTCATTAAACTCTACAAAGTCTTTAATCTCTTTCTTCCTTGAACAAGTTATCATTGAGTAGAGTGTTGTTAAGCCTCCAGGTATATGTGGGCTTTCTACTGTTTATGTTTTCATTGAGGAGCTGCCTTAGTCCATGGTGAACTGATAGTATGCAAGGAATTATTTCAATGTTCTTGTATCTGTTGAGGCCTGTTTTGTGACCAATTTATGGTCAATTTTGGAGAAGGTACCATGAGGTGCTGAGAAGAAGGTATATCCTTTTATTTTATGATAAAAGTTCCATGGATATCTGTTAAATCCATTGGTTTCATAACTCCTGTTAGCCTCACTGAGTTTTTGTTTAGTTTCTGTTTCTATCATCTGTCCATTGCAGAGTGGGGTACTGAAGTCTTTCACTATTATTGTGTGTGGCGCTATATGTGCTTTGAGCTTTAGTAAAGTTTGCTTTATGAATGTAGATACCCTTGCATTTGGAGCATAGAAGTTCAGAATTGAGAGTTCGTCTTGGTATATCTTACCTTTGATAAGTGTGAAGTGCCCCTCCTTATCTTTTTTGATCACTTTACATTGAAAGTCAATTTTATTTGATATTAGAATGGATACTCCAGCTTGTTTCTTGGGACCGTTTGCTTGGAAAATTGTTTTCCAGCCTTTTATTCTGAGGTAGTGTCTGTCTTTGTCACTGAGGTAATTTTCCTGAATGTAACAAAATGTTGGGTCCTGTTTACATACCCAGTCTGATAACCTATGTCTTTTTATTGGGGAATTGAGTCCATTGATATTAATAGATATTAAGGAAAAGTAATTGTTGGTTCCTGTTATTTTTGTTGTTAATGTTTGAATTCTGTTCATTGGCTAACTTCTTTTAGTTTTGTTGGAAGATTCCTTTCTTTCTTTTTCTAGGATGTAGTTTCCCTCCTTATGTTGGAGTTTTCCATTTATTATCCTGTGAAGAGCTGGATTTGTGGAAAGATACTGTGTAAATTTGGTTTTGCCATGGAATATCTTGATTTCTCCATCTATGGTAATTGAGAGCTTTGTTGGGTATAGTAACCTGGGCTGGCATTTTTGTTCTCTTAGGGTCTGTATGACATCTGCCCAGGATCTTCTGGCTTTCATAGTCTCTGGTGAGAAGTCTGGTGTAATTCTGATAGGCCTCTCTTTATACTTTACTTGACCTTTTTTCCTTACTGCTTTTAAAATTCATTCTTTGTTCAGTGCATTTGGCACTTTGATTGTTATGTGATGGGAGGAATTTCTTTTCTGGTCCAGTCTATTTGGAGTTCTGTAGGCTTCTTGTCTGTTCATGGGCATCTCTTTCTTTAGGTTAGGGAAGTTTTCTTCTATAATTTTGTTGAAGATATTTACTGGCTCCTTAAGTTGGAAGTCTTCACTCTCTTCTATACCTATTATCCTTAGGTTTCGTCTTCTCATTGTGTCCTGGATTTCCTGGATGTTTTGGGTTAGAAGCTTTTTGCATTTTGCATTTTCTTTGACTGTTGTGCCAATGTTTTCTGTTATCTTCTGCACCAGAGCTTCTCTCTTCTATCTCTTGTATTCTGTTGGTGATGCTTGCATCTATGGCTCCTGACTTCTTCCCAAGGTTTTCTATCTCCAGAGTTGTCTCTCTGTGTTTTCTTAATTGTTTCTACTTCCATTTTTAGGTCCTGGGTGGTTTTGTTCAATTCCTTCACCTGTATACTTGTGTTCTCCTGTAATTCTTTAAGTGATTTTTGTGTTTCCTCTTTAAGGGCTTGTACTTCTTTACCTGTGTTCTCCCATATTTCTTTAAGTGAGTTATTTATGTCCTTCTTAAATTCCT
>JADRCD010237055.1:0-18158 GCA_019843815.1 Montemys delectorum
TTTTCTTTTTCTTTTTTGGTTTTTCAAGACAGGGTTTCTCTGTATAGCCCTGGCTGTCCTGGAACTCACTCTGTAGACCAGGCTAGCCTCGAACTCAGAAATCCACCTGCCTCTGCCTCCCAAGTCCTGGGAATTAAAGGCGTGCGCCACCACCACCCAGCCCAACTTCTTGTTTATATACATTCCTGTCTCAACCATAACTATGCTACAATATAACTTCCAGTGAACATGCAATATACATTTGTATTCATGTGTGCACACACACACACACACACACACACACACACTCCACATTATATACAGACACCATTAGGTAACATACACAATGACTAATGCCTCCTTGTTCTCTAGTGAGTAATATCTCTACGCTGCCACCCCGCCCAACATGCTGCGCATTCCAGTGAGTCTCTAATGGTATCTGTCTCTAGTGCTATCTGTCTGACTGAAGACCACTCAGTCACATCGGCACCGTCTGTCTAGACAGCGGCAGTCAATGGCAGCCTATCCCACTGTTAATTTTCTCCAGCCTTTTCCTTACAGACAAGGGCCTTGGCTTGTTTCAAACAATTTGGAACAGCCTGCACCAAATTTGATCTGAATGGACTATCTTCTAAAGACATGTCAACCTATCTCTTTCCACTACAGAAAGATAGATCCAAATCGGGGCTCTGTGAGACGGCACCAAGACGTATTGGTAAAGACGTTGTCAAGTGTCATATCAGTGTGTATGTTTCTATCCCTGGGGAGGGTGTGAGAACACAAATGGCATGGAGGAAAGACAGTGGGCTTTGGAACCACACAGACACCAGATCAAGTGACCAGTGCCACCACAGCCCCTTTAACACAATATTATTCATCAGGAGAGAAAGACAATTACATGATCTACCAGACAAAGCGGACATGAAAATGAGTCCAATCAGCAAAGACGGAATACAATGCCTGACTCACCAAAGATAAGGAGTACGCTGTGACTCTGTGCTATGTTTTGTCTCACACTGTAACTTCATTTGGGATAAGCAGCCAGTCTCCTACTTCCTTGCCAGCCCTTTAAGACAATGGTCAGTAAATTTCTTTATTAACAGAAGTGTCTATGACAAGGCCGACGGATATATTGGATCTTTTTCCCCTGCAAAGGCTTTCAGAAGCAACTGAGAGGAAGGGGTTCCTTCCAGTGATGATTATAAAATAAGTGGCAATTATTCTCCTGAATAATTAGGAGAACAAATGCAAGTCCTGTGTATTTGCATTTTACATCATTAAGCATGGCAAAGACCAAATTAAATAAAAATAACACAAGGCATAAAGGCATATCTTTTAAGAGAAATAACTATTTTAGTGGCTTTTAAAATCCCCTCCTCCTTAACCTTGCAAATAAAAAAAAAAGAAAAAGAAAAAGAAAAAGAAAAAGAAAAACCCTGTGAAACCACTGCCGTTCTTCTGTGCTTAAAGAGAACTGGGACCCGTGAATGTGGGGCTTCACCACACAAGGCTTCGGAGGGGTGGGGCTGCAGATGCCAGAGCAGAGGGCTGACAGCAGAAATGCAGTCTCTGCCTTAACAGCACCACTGGGGCTAGATGAAAATGGTCTTCTAGAACTTGATTAAAACTAAATTGAAAAAGAACATATTTGGCTAATATTACATTAGACTAAAATATAGAAATGAACCCTAATACTCTCAAAATCTAATAAGAAAAAGCCATCTCAATTTCCAAACTTTCAAAGCATCTCCTTTAAATGCATCACAGATCAATTTACATGGTACTTTTGCCAATAAGCAAAACCAAATCACAGGTTGCAATTGGCTTATATTGGAAAGTGTGAGAGCAAATGCTAGCAAATGCAATTACGGAAAACAAACTCCATTTTCTCCCCTCTGAAGGGAATTTCAGGGAATATTTTATTGCCATCAAATAATATTTCTGAAGGCATCAATACACAATTCTATTTTCTTTTCAGAGTCCCCACACCCTGTAAATCGAATCCACTCTGCAGAGTATCTTGAATTTTAGAGAGAGGCCTACGAAGGGGGATATTACCTTGCACACACATCCTACGTCAATTTTAATAATTTGCACCCTGGACAGAAGTGGCTTTGAGTCAAATTTAGGATGCGATAAAATTGACTTTTCCCCTTTTTATAACTCAAAATTGTAATGAAGCAGTGCAAGGATAAACTTACGCAGAGACCTCACGGGGGAGGTTATTTTAATCAATGCTGACAGTGACAAGATGGAAGACAGAGACAGCATTTATTTCCTCTTCCAGGGTTTCTCTGCCTCAGCTCTCAACCGACATCAATTTCTTACAAGCAGGAACTGCACTGCACACAATCAGAGTTATTAAGGAGACTTCCACAAATGAACGTTGGTTCCATTGGCGTACTGTTCCTAGAACAACTCCTTAGGACAACTCTGTGTTCTGATGCCACAGTTCTTCAGCAGTAGAGTATTTCAAGAAAAGTCTGTCATGTTTTCTTAGACCTGGCATTTCGGGAAATGGAGGTTGTTGGTCTTCCTCAGGTCCCTCCCTGTCTTCTTTAGTTCTCACTGTTTTCTGGTGTCAATGAAAACATGGTCCTGGTTCTGCTCCTGGACATTTGAAGTAAGGTGTATACACCCTGCCTTTGCCTTGAATTGTTTCTCACAATTCACTTTCTGTCCTTTATCATATGCATCCCTATTCTCTTGCTCCATATCCTCTTTGGACAATATCAAAGTCTCTCAGATTTCAGCTCATTTCTGTGATGAGCTCAACTGTCTCTCCTAAATTCACATGACGAGGCTTTCACCGTGAATACCTCAACATATTACAAGGGCTTTAAAGAGCACATCACAGTGGGCCTTCATCCTTAGAAGAAATGGATGTAGACACTAGAGGTACAATCAAAGACAGGGGAGGCTAGGGACACAACAAGTAAGAACCACCTGCAAGTCAAGGAGTGATCCCTCAGGAGAAGCCAAACTCTGCTTTTGGGTTTATAGGCTATTTGGGTTTATAGCCTCCAGAACTCTGGGAAATCCATTGCTTAGTACTACCAGTCTGGTATCTTGTTATGATATCCCTAGCAAAACTGAGCCCAGCTTCGTAAGAGGGCTCTGCATTGCTCAGTATGTTCTATGCTGGGTGAATAATCAGCATGCAAGTTCGATCATGTATACTCCCCCACACACATTACACGCACCCCCTTTACTCTCAGATCCTCAAGGGTAGATTCCAGAGAAAAGCCAAACTCTCTGGGGCTCTTCTGGGATCTGGCCCAGACCAGCCGCTACTCTACTCATCTCTTGAACTTTGAACTCAAGGGCTTTCAGTTCACAGAATAAGAATTTCTCTACCAAAGCTCACTCTCTCCACCTTACTCTGGACTTTGAGGTATTTGCATTTCCAGAAGGTCTCAATAATTATCCATCAAGTGAATGAATAAGTAAAGAATAATTCTACTTTAACTCAGAATCATGCAGATATAACAGGTTTATAATCTTAATTTTGTATTCAACGTGGCCTTAAAGTTTTAAAAATCTTACTTGCATTTCACTCTAGAATGCCACCAATTACATACATATGTATATATACCTCCTGAGATGTATGATTAATTTCTGATTAAGAAACTAAATCCAAATTTTTTCTTTTTCTTGGAACAGGGTCTCAACATGCAAACTAGGCTGGCCTTTAACACACCCTTCTCCTGCTTCAGCCTGCCAGGTTCTGGGATTACACTTAAAATCAGTCTCCCCCCCCCATCTGTGTGTGTGTGTGTGTGTGTGTGTGTGTGTGTGTGTGTGTGTGTGTGTGTATGTGTGTGTAGGGGGCTAAGTATACATGTTTGTATGTGTGTATATCCATGTTGTGTATATGCAATGTGGGGGTCAGAAGTCAGCAACTACTGTCTGCCTCCATTGCTCACCAGTTTTCTTTTGAATAGGTGTCTCTCATTCAACTCAAAGATCAGAAGTTGGACGGGGTGATGGGGTGGCTGACCAGAAAGCCCCTGGTATCCTTCTTCCATTTCTGCACTCTCACTCAATGATAGGATTACAAGGGTACCGCAAGCTGGCACAGCTTTTCCATGGGTGCTATAGATCTGAACCCAGGTCCTCATGCTTGAACAGCGAGGAGCTCTTTACCAGCTCAGCTACCTCCTCAGCATCCCAGCTAAGTCTGGTGTTAAAAGGGGGATCTTTTTGGTGGCAAAAGTGAAGCAAAGGTGGTCAATGCAGTAAAGACTCAGTTCTATTGAGTGAGTGTAAAGGTGAGCAAGTGGATAAATGAAGGAGAGAACAAATGCCCCAAATGAGGCACTCATGTCAGTTTGAAAGAGAAGGCAATTGTTTCTGCTGTTCAATATTACTCATTCAGAAAGATTTCCATCCTTTGAGCCCAAGATTTGGAATCAATAGATAGAGCTAATAGTATGGCCATTTATTATCTGAGGGAGGTTTCTGTATTTCTTCTTCATTGCATCTCTTCATCCGAATGTTTTCACCCCTAGGCCCCTCAGGCAAATCACTGCTGTTTTGACAGCTGGCTTTGTAGAGGCCACTCTTTATAAACGAGCCATGGCCTGGGCCCATCCAGGACGTGTGTTTGCATCTTCTCAGGCCCCCAAGCCACTGGGTCAGATGAAAGAATCTGTGCTAATAATTTATGTGCAGGCCTAGCTCTCTCCTTTGCATCCAACAAGAAAATCAAGGGGCAGCAGGGTGCTGCTGACCTCCTCTCCTTTGAGGCCAATCTGATTGAATTCCAAACCCACAGAGACCTCAGCGATCAGAGACCCCTTCTTCCAATGGAATGGGAAACTGAAACCTTACAAGAACTACATGAGTGCACTAAGTTCACCCGCTGACTTAGTGACAGCAAGGGATGCCTGTTTCTGCAGACCAATCCTCTCCTCCTCCACTCTGTCACACAAGGCGCGGTCAGTGTTTGAATACTAGGCCACTCTTGAAGCTTACTTTACAGATCAGAAGACTTCAGTTTAGAGAGACCGAGATGTTTTCCTGAAGAACACTGATCTTTCAGTAATCACGAGGGTGGATTCCTAAAAGTAAGCCCCACCACTATCTGCAGGTAACATCAAATAATATACAAGGCACACAGAACAAATCTCTTATCTCAGAAACTGATGGCAGCTCACATTTCATCCTCGGGATACTCTATCCATTTTTATTTGAAACTAATATATCTCTTAAAGGCTCATACATTAGAGACTTCCTTGCCAACTGATGGGCCTTTGGTAAGTGACTGGGTCCTGTAGGCACTGGCCTGATCGATGGATTAATCTCTTAATGAATTCACAATAAGGTGCTGTTATTGGGAGGCAGCACATAGGAGAATTGACTCACTGGGTTTGCCCTGGAATGATATATCTTGTCCCTACGTCTTCCTCTTTTTGCCTTCTGCTCCCAGGCCACCATGAGTTGACAATCTTCCTCGTATACACTCTATTACTACTGTGACATTTTACCTGGCTCACACCCAAAGTAAAGGAGCCGTAAGACGATGGACTGAGACCTCTGAGACCAGAAAACTAAATAAATCTTCCTTCCTCCGATGTTTCTCTTGAGTTTGCTCTCGGGTTTGTCACGGTGATGACAGTTTGACTGATACACTCCTCTGTTCTCTTTCAGCCCTTTCTGTGATAGCTCGCAATCATTTTCTTTCATTGCATTCATCTGTCTGGCCATTTAAATGGTGACTTTAAATCAGAGATCAGGTAAATCAGAGAGCGATAGAAACAACCTCCCTGATACATCCGGAGTTTTTCCAAATTTTACTTCATTCTCCAAAACAATTCATGAGATATCCTTAGTAATACCCAGAATACCAATATTTGGATACCATTATCTCAAATTTTCTTTAATGTGTCAATAGATAAAGGGCTATATTCATTCCACTTAAAAAATAAGGCATCCCTGCTTCCTCTCAAATAGCAAAGTGGTTTGTCAAAGGTTTGCAGGGTAAGTGTTCCTAAGCTGTTATAATATGCAAGCTTACTGAAATGGCAGCTTCACCTCTACATGGTTCAGAAACACCAGCCTTTATTGTTTTTAATGGAGATTATTCTCCTCATAGAGAACTGAATTTCCTCCTTGAACAATAGCCAAGATTACTTGGCTCTTTAATCTTGAAAACAAAGGTCAGAAGTTTCTTTGAAAATAAGCTATATTTATTTATTATTTTTTATTAGTTCTTTGGGAATTTCAAGTTTTATACAATGTGTTTTGATCATAAACTTTTTAAAAACTGAATTCCTTTATCATTTTTCACAGCAGTCTTCCCAGAGTGAGAGCCTCTGCCTCAAACAATAAGATGTAGACTGTCATAGGACAAAGCAACAGCATCATGTGTCCTCCATACACACGGCACAAAGGTGAGCCTACCCACACACAGGGACACAGTCATAGCATCATGTGTCCTCCATACACATGACACACAGATGAGCTTACCCACACGCAGGGACACAGTTAGACCCACAGAAAAGGAGAAAAAATAGACTTAAATCACAGTGAAGAAATCTGAACATTAGAGCTAATAATGAAAATTTACAAAACAGAATTAAAAAGTAAACAGAGTTGAACTCAAAGAACTATACTCCAGCCATAGTAGACGTTTTGGATGGCTTTGGAGAGAAGTATCTAAATCCCAAGTTAAGTTACAACCTACACAAAGGATCCATCTTCCTTCAGTCTACCTCATTGTCAAAACACACTAAAGTCTATCTGCCCACATTGGACTTAAGCTCAAGTGGGACCAAGAAACACAAAGAGAAGTAAATAGATCCTATTACATCTGAGAAGTTTATTTCCATGCTCAGAAAAAAAACTATTAAGGTGTATGAACTAGAGTAATAGGAAATTACTGAAATTGGCAATCAAGGAAAATCCCTTTGAAGCAAATCAACCAACATATTTTCTCTTGTCTGCTCACCCTTAGAGCAATGATCAGTAAAGATTCACTAAAGACTGACACCTCTAGTCCCATGTAGCATAAGAGGGCAGGAAGCACATCCAGCCACACACAGAAGAGATGTTAAAATAGTGTCTCAAGCAGTTAGCTTCTTTAAAATCTGTTTTCATAGAAACACTCAGACACAGCACTCTTCTACAGTTCGCTGGCTGGGTTTTTAAAAGCCTGTCCTTGTATTCAAACATCTTTCTAAAAAATGTGTCTATTCAGCTTCCTGCCTTAATGAGGGTAGCACAGTGAGGTTCTGCTATGGAGACAACTGTGAGGAAGCAGAATACACGCAAACCTGAAAGCCAGTTGTTGTCCAGGGATGGCCTGAAACACTTTAATAACACTTATTAGGTTCTACATTTGAGGTTGTCACAACACAATGGCTGAAAGAAGCGGATACTTGGCCTACAGCTCTGCCAGTGAGGTCAGTGCTCACTGACATGGGGTCCCCAGGAGCTCCTGGGGCTACCCTTTACCTCAGGGCTCACATCTATTGTCATTCCATATGTCCATCACAGACTTTCCATGGCCAGTTCCCAAATACTCAGATCCTTGGGGGGCCTTGATGGAGCTCTTCTCTTAGTTCCCGAAAGACAAAATGACAATAGAACTCAGAAGTTACTCAAGGTTCCATCTTGCCCCAGAGATAGACCACTTCTGTTCGCATAGTGGTACATATGAAAGGATTCTGGGAAAACTTTATTGGAAGTGAAATTCACTAGGAAACTTAAAGAAGAAAATATGAAAAATAGTCTGCTATGGTTGAAGAGAGATTGCAGGTGGGGGAGCAGGTAGGATTCTGGCTTGAGGTGCTTACCATCTAAGTCCTTCGAACATGGTTAGAAATATACCATCCTAGAAGTTGAACTGTACATACCTTTTAGTCAAGTCATCATAGGGCCTGAGACACACAACCTCTTTAGCCAGTTCTTCTGAAATCTGCTGATCTGAGAATTATGTAAGGAATCTTCTTTATTTTTTCTTTTTTTCTTTCTTTTTTATTTTTTTTCCAATTTCCTTCTCCTTTGAGGTCAGATTTCAGTCTCCAGCTGAGGAGATTCTGACTTTCTGGGCCTGTGTAGGCCATGACCTTAAGGGAAAACATTTTCTATCTGCACTTCCCCTTTCTTAGCAATTAGATAACATCTCTGTAGCTAAAAGTACCTGGGCAAAGAGCTGGAAGAGAGGCCTCTTGCCTGTTTTGATTCTACCCCATGGGCAGACAAAGTCAGTCCCGTCACAGTGCTGCACAGTGCATCTCCAGAGAGAATAGGCTTAAACAGCTAGAAGAGAGTCTCTCTTTCAGCAGACATAACAGATACTTACCACTCTGTACCAGTGGGTTCTAGTTCCAAACAAATCTGTCTTTCGGTCATTTGATGACCACTGACATCAACAAATACATTAACTTATTAAGGAAGCCTCCTGGGCTGTCTTCAGGAATCTCAACATGCCAATTTCAGATTGGCAAAAAGGCAAAAAATCAAGCATATCCAACAAGAAAGCTATCTGATCATGCTCAAAGATGGGCTCTGTCTCTCAGATCTTTGGAGTTCAACATCACTACATACCCTTTTAATTCTAACTTGTTTATGCTAGAAAAAAAACTCACCCACTGTCCATTATTAGAAGGAGGCTATAGATTATGTATGGTACGGCAAGAGATGAAACACAAGAAAGGAAGAAAAGATAGAAAGGAAGGGGAAACAGTTAAAAAAAAATCAAGAATAAGATACAAAGCGTTGGCAATACGTCTCAGCTGGTCAAAGGCTCTTGCTGCTAAGCCTGACAACCTAAGTTCCATCTTGGGAATCCATTTGGCAAAAAAAGAGAATCAGTTCTCAAAAGATGTTCTCTTGGCAGAGTGGTGGTAGCACAAACCTTTAATCTCAGTACTTACAAGGTAGAGGCAGGTGGATCTCTATAAGTTCAAGGCCAGCCTGGTCCACAAAGTGAGTTCCAGGACAGCCAGGGTCACACTGAGAAACTCTGCCTCAAAAAAGTAAAAGCAAAAGAAAAAAAAAGTCCTTTAACTTCCATGTGCATGCCATGGAATGCACACACATGCATGCATACACCAAATAAATAAGTTAAAAAAATTAATACAGAAAACAAGGCAATCATTTTGAAATGTCACCCAAGGCTACAATGGCCAAGCTATGCCATACCACAATAATAAACTACAGAAAGTCACACCAAATGGACTTCATTTTAGAAAAATAGTAGACTACTCTCCTGAAGATGCTATGCAAAGGCATTTATAGACAAATGGAACACTCTGGGCACAGCTTTCCATCACAGCACAACCCTCCCAGTTCGGACCATGTTTGCATCTTTCTCTGGGAAGCCGAATACTCAGGAGAGGTAGAATTTAGATCCTGACTGGTGGACAGTCATTAGTCTACTTCCTTCACCAGTGGCTGTTTAAGGAGTCATCCTAGGAGACATAGGGGAAGTCTATGGAAGGGCTCTGGGGACACTCATCACCTATACAATGAAGCCTATAAATGGGAATTGCTCTTCTTCCACCGAACACTTGCCCTGTTGTCATGCTACATGTGGAAATGTGTCAGTCATTCTCCATCGTTTGGGATAAGGTCAACACATGAGAACATGCAAGAGAATACCTGAGAGAAGTAACCTGATTCTCTTTTGTGCTGAAATCCTGATTTGTCAGATCTCCAAAAATGCTTCTTTGCAGATTTGTTATGTGAGACAAATCTCTTTCTGCTTAAGTCAGAAGCCTCCCACTTGACTCATATTTATGCTTCCATAACCTTTAGGGGTATTTCAATCAAACAGTTCCTTGTATATCTTTGCTGAAAAAAGTTAGATTCTGATTGGATTTTCTGCCTCTGGCAAGAAGACATCAAAAGTCAAATGATGATGGCAATTATGAGGTTAAGAGCCAAAATACACAACACTTACCCTCCACCAGACACCACCCAAAAACTCTTTACATACCAGCCGGATTAATCTTAATAACAACCTTCTAAAGTAACAACTGTGATCTGTCTTTACAGACAAGTGAGGTCCACAGAGGTTTCGATGAAGAGTACGGCAGAGAGAGCCTGGTTAACGGCATGTATGCAGAATGCATCTCTAACTTGAGGGGTCTCAGGGTCATGATCAAGGGAATGAATTGGCTGGGGAAGTCCCATCAAGCCCCACTGCTTAGGATACAGTGTGATTCCGCATATTTAAACTAGTATGGAGAAGTCAGAGTTTTGAACGACCTGCCCAGGACTGTGAGGAAAGAAAAGTTTAGAGCACCGGAGCTAGGAGCCATAGGAAACTGAGCTGCTTGGGATTTTAAACATCTAATGAGGTAAATTAAACTGACTAGTTTCTGCAGCTCTACTCCTGCCTAACTAAACAAGGATTCAAAGCACTTCCAAAGTCAATTCCCATCAGACTGACAACAAGCATAATTACTTAAATATTAAGGATCATAAACCAAAGGTTATTTGCTTCCGACATCCTATCAGAGAAGCCACATATTATTCTCATCTTCTTGACAGCCTTATTTATGCACTAGCCTTGATTTACCTCACAGCTATGCTGAGGATCAGCTCCAATAGACGTGGATCACAACATACACAGAACAACCTACAATGCCAAGGAGATTTAATAATCTCACCAAGACAAATCTGCAGCAATTTCAGGAACCTTCTGATAGAGACTTTGAAAATGTAGATTCCCAACAAATAGATAAATAAATAATAACTAAATAAATAGTAATCAGACATACTTGCTCAGTTTGTTAACTTTCTTTCTATCATAGTCCGAGATAATAGACATCACATGACCTAGTACGAATGCCACTAAAACAGAAAAGGTAAAGGCACAGTATGTGAGTAACTGTGGCCCTGCTCTACCATATTGCACATATTGCTAATCAGTCACAACATATCTTCCAGTGAGTCTGGATAGACGTGAGGATACTTCTTAACAATGTGAGTCAGAGTTTGTCAATGGGATGAACTCTCTGTGGTACTTATCTGAAGTCATCTCTGAATGTGGAAAGGGGGGGTTCAGATCTTTTCCTACTAGTAAAGCAGGAGAATATGAAGAGAAAGTAGTGTCCACTCACTTTCCAAATCCTTTCCTGCTGCATCCAGTCTCATTGCTACTGTTTCAGGCGGTCTACGTAACAGGGAACTTGGATCAATGTTTACCAAATTTCATTTAATTGGAATGTGGGGACAGAGGTGCACATGCTCACATACAAGAGGTGCACACACACACACACACACACACACACACACACCCCGGTTTGACATTTCTCTGACAAGAATGCTTCAAGTGGTTGGCTTCATGAAGGCTGCTAGCAACAACCAGTACTCATGGCTTAGGAATCAACTGCTTTTTCCTAATAAATAAAATCCAGACAGCAACCCTAAGCATATTTATTAACCCCGCACCCCTCAGTATGGGTAATTGGCATCAGACATGGATCTGTCAGTCTTGCATTAACATAAGCTACTGCATTTTGGATTTTCAATAGCACAGTAATGCCAATGATACTGGAGATAAAAGCTAATGCTGGAATTCTGAGAACCAAGCCCCATGTCCAGCAAATGCTTTTAAAAGAATTTCACTCTCAACGGTTGCTTGCTCAGAAGAAATTCATTTTACATTTTAAAAAAAAAGAGAGAGAAAGAAAACAAGGAGGCATTCAATTGAGTGAGCCTTTTCTTAATTTATTTTAAGGTAATCTCTTACATTCATCAACAATTTCTCTAAGAGGTGGGGATCATGGAAGGAGATCCTATGTGATTTCCCTGTATGGTCCTCTCTGCACTGAGGTAAAACATAAAATAATGCAATGGTGATAAGACCAAAAAGGAGAGCTTTATAATAGTCAGGACACGCCAACCAAGTTTAAATTAAATTACACAGCCTGCTAATCTTTATGATGGGATAAAATGTCTTCCAACATTATGCATTATACTAAAATTTGCAACGAGTCCTCCTTCTCGCTTCCTGATCTGCTATGACCCCACTCTTTACTGCCCACCCTCCTACCCCTTCATTAAGATAGCTCATCTTCAACCCCAAAAGCATTATTCCTGCTGACTGGAGAGGGAGTGTATGATTCTGTGCAAGATTTCATTTTTATAGCTATTGTTAAGTTGTGTGTATCTATATTTCACACCAGGGCATAAGAAAACAGTATTATGAATACCAGGCACATTTTTCTAATACCATAAGCACAATTTTTCTAAAAGGATAGAATCAAATATACACATGGCTAAAGGGATTTCAAAAAGCAGTAACTCCGAGGAGTGATGCTCAATTTTGAAGATGGATGCTATGCACTGCATGTTCGATGTTCAATGAAGCAGCTATAGCAGAAACTCCAGATTTTCCAAGTCTAAGAGTGACAGGAACCCCGCTGCAGGATGAGCCAGAGCATCTGGGGTGTGCCCTTGCCCAGTTGGTAGGGTTCTCACACTTAATGGGGGATGGAAAGATTATTAATGAGAACAGAAAGACCTTTGTCTAAGGGCAGGGACAATCTCAGTCTTGAATCTCCATCTTTGATGAAACTGAGAAATAGGAAAGGAAGGCAAGGACGCCTCAGACAAGTTTCTTGTTTCTTCCTCCTCCTGTCACAGGAGAGGTTGTGTGCCCAAGGACAACCATGGAACCATGTCTGAGCTTACTGAAAGGCGGGACCCTTCTTAACAGCATGATCTTCTCTCTTCTCCATCTCCCTCTCCCTTCTCTCTCTCCTTTTACTTATTTGTGGGAATAGAAAAGTGTGTGCGTGCGGGGGTGGGGGAGTGTATGCACCACGTATGCCTACATGTGTGTCAGAGGACAACTGAACAACTTTTTGGAGTCGATTCTTCCCTTCTGGCATGTGGGTCCCAGAGATGGAACTCAGGCTGTCAGGCTTGGCAGGAAGTATAGAGCTACACTCTGAGCCATGTCACCCTCGGTAAGACGGAGTTGAAAGCTAACATCTGTAAACTAAGGCAATAATGGCCAACAGTGAGGAGCTGCCTAGAGAAAAACTACAAAGACCCATACAATAGACCTTTCTCCTGCTAATGTATAGTATTAGGTGAGAATCAGAAGATGCTATGAGACGCACTCTGATTGCTTCCCAGTGTCTAATAATAACCTCCAAACTGTTGAGAATCAGCCTCCATCCCTAGTAGCCATCTGTGTGTAACCACTCCCTGGACAGTTACCCCAGACCACTTAATATTCTCTCCAAACTGGTTCATAAATCATTTTCATAATAATGTAATGGTTGTAATGACTTAAAAATCCTAAAAATATAGGATTCTATCGTTAGATCATTTCACAGGCATCCCTGCAGTCCCACTAACCAACAAATAAACCCAAATAGCAAAAGAGCAAGCATGCTACACCCTGACCAGACAGGGCTGAACTTCAATCACTCTATCCATATTCATAGGAGAGGCTTGTATGTCCCAGAACATACCTCTCTGTTTCAGGTAGAGATTCTTTGTAGGTTCTTTTCAGGTTATTCGTTGTAGGGCTTTCTGTTTTATCTTAAGTGTTGACTGGTTAAACCCTTTAGTTCGTGAAAGTGAACTGCCATTATGACCACCCTGACTACTGCTCTGAGCTGTTGGCTGGCTATGAGCTCCAAATCCAAGTGACTGAAGGAAATGAGTAGGTAGAGCTCAACAAGCCCCAAATCCCAAACAACTGAATAATACAGTCAACAGAGTTAGCAAACAGAACAAAGGCTTTCTCATTCAGGACATCTTACAGAGGAATCCAAGCTCAGAGGTTCTCTGCTTTATAGTCTCCTCGAAACTAGAGAGAGTACAGTACTTCCAAGCTAAGCTGAGAAGCACAAAAACTAAATGAGATGCATGCACATGAGCAGGAGGAGAACGACAACACAGTTTACTTATACAAGAACGTTCTGAAATTAATGGGGAGAAATGCGAGTTTGTTTGCTGTGTGGTTGGTTGGTTTAATTCCCTATTTCTGAAACTTGGACTGAGTTTTAAAAACTCTGTGAGGAAAAAGTTTGTTTTAATTTCATAATGCATATGAAATTTGTCACAATAACACCTAAATCTAGTAGATCAATAATGCATGTGATAGCTGCTTAATTATTTACTCCAGATGTAGCAAATGTGGTTCTAATACAAATTGCAAATGTAAACAAGGTTGAGACACGCATGGAGTATGGCCAAGATCAACAGTTATTTACCCCCAAAATGATGCTCTCTCTCTCTCTTTTTTTTTTTTTTCCTGGAGAATCATAAAAAAGAAATTCTCTCAAATATCTAAAGTTAGAGACATTTTGGGTGAGGAAATTCATATATTTGCAAGTATGCATGTTTTGCAGACTTCTAAGACACTGAAAACCAAGTGCCTTAAATATCCCTTGTTTCAAAATATTATGTATGAAAATGACACATAGAAAGTGGTGAGCTCAGAGAAGCAAAGGCCGTTCAGCTTCACGGGCATAAGAACATTTAGCAAACATGGGTAATAAAATGTGGTGGTGTGACCAACAAACAAAATGCAAATCCGTTGGAGGATTCATCTATTAGCAGAGAAGACTAGGGTCCCTGCTGCTTTGCGGCAGCAGTGGTACATCTGCCGAGCACTAAGCTGGAGTCCACGGGGCCCTGGGGATGACCCTTCACACTGCTGTACAAGAGCAATTTCTGAACAAACAGCATCCCTGACCAGGAATAACATATTAGAAAAAGAGTAGAGCATTCCAAACCAAACTGAAAAACCACCCTATTCCCTTCACTTAGTCACAGAACAAAAAAGGAAAGACAAGGAAAAACGAGTCAAAGCAAATACAAGGATGTGATGTGTGCTCCGAACCAAATTTTCCCCTATTTGAGTATAATTCTGAATGTCCATCAGTGATTCTCAGTGGACCTGTAAGACCCAGTGTGACGCTTCCCAGTGTCCCCCCAACGGTTCTAATTAGACAGAAGTTTATTAGACTTGGGGTCTGGCTAATAGTGCTGTGATATTTTGTGTCCAAGTTCTTTACAATAAAGTTTTAATTAAAAAACTAGATTTTCTTTTTAACGTTAAATGCACAACTCTAGAATATATCTTCAATTTTCCACAAGGACTGACTTAGCTAGGCCAGGAATATACACTGAACCTAAGTGTTTAGGTCTTCAGGACCACCAGACCCTTTATGAAGGACCTATGATTTGTGATCCAGTAGGTGCTGGCCAAAAGTCTGGCAGACTTTCTTTACATTTTTCTTACTCATATTCACAAATTTTATAAGTGAGATACCAGGTAGAATATTTAGGAGCCAAGAAAATACAGGTAACTGAAATCTCTCTGTATTTTCTAACCTTTGCTAGGTGAGGCAAGCACTAGAAATGGGACAAACATAGCACCTTTCCATTCTACTGGCCTCTGGTCTTGAGAGCCTTGAGTCCCACTTTCACCCTTCCTGTGCACCACAGAGCAGAGCTGAGTGTACAGACACTGCCATTAGAATTATGTGACCCAGAATACAGTCACCTCTCAAAATTGCCTTCCTTATAAAAACAACAACAACAATAACAACAAAAGTGAAGGTGATATGCTGTGGTTTGGTTGAGTTGGACCTCGAGAGCCAACTGCAATACATGGTTCACAACTGGATCCCAACAGAAAAAAACCAAAGTTATTACAAAGAACAGAATTGGAGCTGGGGAGATGGTGCAGTAGATAAAACAGAATGAAGGCCCAAGTTGAAATCCTTAGAACCAAAGTAAAGTGGGGCTTGGCAAGCTCATCTTTAACCTCAGTTTCCTAAGGTGAGATGGAAGCAGAAGTTCCTGAAGCTTGTGGTCAGCTCACTAGGAGGACACAGCAGTGAGGGAGAGATCCTGTCTCCACATGAAAGATGAGGACCACTGCCTTCTGACTTCTGCACATGTTCTATGGCACAGATGTGCTCCCTCCCTCGTTCCCTTCCTTCCTCCCTCCCTCCCTCCCTCCTTCTCCTCTCTCTCTCTCTCTCTCTCTCTCTCTCTCTCTCTCTCTCTCACACACACACACACACACACACACACACACACACAGTTGCAAATGTTTGAGAGAGGCATGCAAACGAGATATTGGAATTGCCATGTCCAATCCATTCATATTTCTTGACTTTGATCAATGCAGTGAGTTCATGCAAATTAACAGCTGTGTTTTTTTAACTCATTGAAGTATGTATGCTCATGTCTGCATGCAGCAGGAAGATGGAGAAACTGAGAGCAAGAGAGGATGTGAAAGGAGCAAAGCAAATGAAACAAAATTTTGGGGATCCCATGTGAGGCACGCATGGGGATTCACTGTAGTATTTCTGCAACTTTTATGAGACTTGAAGATATCTGCAAATTGAAAAATAAAAAAAAAAATGTGGATTAAAAAAAAATCACTCATCAAGCCTGCATGCTGGTGTGAGAAGTACTGTTTACACAGGCAATGAGCCTGACCCCATGAGGCCCTTCTGGTAGTTCACCTCAGACTCCATACACTTTCCAGTCCCCAGACTGCTAGCTGGGCCAGCATGTGGGAATGGCTGTATTGAATTCCAGGGAGGGTGCTGTAATTATGTCCTCCCCTTTCATCTGCCTCTCAGGACTCCAGATGAGAGTGTGTAGGATAAGCTAATGATTTGCCACGCATCTCTGATGACCACTGTATTATGTGCATCATAATATTTTCATTTCTTCTTCCTGAGCACAATGCCATGCTGACAGCAAGGTCAGTTATGTTACTAGAAGGGATTTTTAATGAAAACAATTATAAATTTAAAATAACTGTGTTTAAAGCATTTAACAGTCACCGGGGTCAAGTGATTACAACAGTTACAAGCCCCATGGGACATGTTCACACCAAAACAAAGTGAATGAATTACCTCAGCTGGCACATGTAATCACTAAGTGACCACAGGGGTCAGGCAGCATGGAACCCTGAAGAGGTTCGCATAAAACCAATAATGAAAATTTATCAGTCAAAGGTTGGAAGGGGAAATGACAAGAATCACTGAGTCGAGTGATATACTAGAAGCAGAATGGAGTCTCTACAGAGCTAGAAAGGCGGGAGAAATGTCATTCAAAAACCCAGGGGACAGCTGGGATCAAGATTCCTGGAAACAATAGGCAGACAGACTGGGTAAGGCAGGGGGATTAAAATGGAAGTGATCTATGCAGCATCATCTAGTTCCAAGCCAAACCAAAGGATATGAGATTGCAGTCCTTGTGCAAGAACTTCATCACATGATGGAAATGCATCTGGATGTGTCTCATGTAAGATGCTGAGAGGATGGGATGCTCACAGGTAAATGGCAGTCATCTCTAACATTTGCATGTACATGGCACTGGGCATCTTTCAAGGATGCTCTTTAAAGTTCATCCAATTCTGTGATTCCTTCTTCATCTAGAGAGAGGTGGCAAAGGCAAGCCACACACAGAGAAGAATATGAAGGACGCGAAGGAAAGTAGACATTTACGGAGAGGTATTAATGCCTAAAGATTTCACCAGTGAGCCAATAGTGAGGAACCCAGAAGTCTCAAAAGTTCTGCACGCCTAAAATCAAACACAAGGTGCAGGAAGAAGGACAACTGGGAGGGCCACAGGGAGTTTCATAACACAGGGAACTTTTGACTTGGCCTTTTAAGAATGAGCAAGAGAGCTGGGCGGTGGTGGTGCACGCCTTTAATCCCAGCACTTGGGAGGCAGAGGCAGGCGGATCTCTGAGTTCATGGTCAGCCTGGTCTACAGAGTAAGTTCAGGACAGCCAGGGCTATACAGAGAAACCCTGTCCCGAAAAACAAACAAACAAACAAACAAAAAACAAACAAAAAAAGAATGAGCAAGAGTTCTCAGAAAGGTGGGTTTTGAATGACATCCATGGAGCAGGATCAACTTGAACAAGTATTTATTATTCTGAGTACTCATTCGGCCTAAGGATAGAAGCCAGAGGACAAAACAGATGAACTACCGTCCTCTTTCAAATCTTTTTATTAGTTCTTTGAGAATGTTTCACAATATTCATTTACCTCTGCCCCAACTCCTCCCAGAACCACCCCTTCCTTTCAACTGCCTGCAAATAACTTTCTGAAAGTTAAATATTTTTGTGGGTTCTTCTGTCTTGTTTAGTGTGTGTGTGTGTGTGTATGTATCTGTGTGTCTGTGTGTTTACCTGCTTTAAACAACATCCAGAACTCATGGTGAT
>JADRCD010237056.1:0-56908 GCA_019843815.1 Montemys delectorum
TTTTTTTTTCAGAGGGGAAACTGGGAAAGGAGATATCATGTGACATGTAAATAAAGAAAATATCTAATAAAAAAGAGAAAATGTCCAATAGAAAAATCAATTTGAAAAAAAAAAAAGAGTTACTTTGCCTGAATGAGCTGTAACTTCTCATTTTTCCTGTAAGTACCACTTGAGAAGGTCATATCAAATATTTCAAAGTAAATAAATCTCAGACTTACAGATATAAGTTCAAGGTGAAAAGTATCTTAGGAATCAGGGCCCTAGGTTAATGCTGGCAGAAACAACCCCATGCAGGCAAAACTAAATGCTGCCTGGTTAAAGGTTCCTGCTACTTATAAAGGTAAAAAAAAAAAATGGTAGAAGAGACAAGAATAAAAAAAGGAAATGAGCAAAGCAAAGGCACAGCAAGGCAAGAAGGGAGCAATGGAAAAGTCTTTCTCCTCTAATTACTGGCAGTACAACTCACTGACTTCAAATTCAGGGAGAAGATTAGCAACCTTCAAAGAGAAGACATCATCAATGGTTTTCCATGACCAAGTGTCCAGAGAAAATGGGTTTCAGAATGTGGTTTCAGTGATCTCACTACATCCAAAATATTCAGGTGAATCAATTCTGTACATTTATGATATAAAATATGACCCCAACAATGCAGACAGAGCAGAAATATGCTTCGATTATATACTCAAAGGTAGAAACAGTCTAGCTTTAAACTTGTTTATAATAATGTCAATATTAGTGTCAATAATATATGTTTTTAATAATCGTGTACACCAATATATCAAATTCTGTAGGCATGATATTAATTTGAAAGCAAGCCATGGTGAGTCACTCTACTGAAATCTGAGTTAAAGATGTTATCCTTTAACTCACAGCAAATGTCTAGCATGTTCTGTTTCCAACACAATAGTAGGAAACTTATTTGAGATCAAAGGTGGTTCAGTGTTATGAGCATCCACAACAACTGTCATGAAAACATCACCAGCATGACACTGTGTGTTTCAAAACAACTGTATTTTCCGGTTTACAAAGTGAAATCTGAAATAATTTAATCTACAATAAAATTGTGTAATGCTAATATGCAAGAGTAACTAGATGAACTAAATTTATTCATGGAAAGATAATGATATATTTTTTCTAGAACTTAGTAAATTCACAATAAAGGCAAGCTGAATTTTACGTTTTCACAGTTGTTTATATTCCTCATGAAATAACAGTGAACTTCACAATTGTATGTGAGGCATATTTACCTAATCTCTTTACAATGAGCCTAGAGTTGAGTTTCTCTGTCTTACAGAAATTAAGGCCTACCCATATAACAGAATTCATGAGGGAATTCAATTAGTTATTTTTTAACGTACTTAGAAAATTAAAAGTCTAAGTGTGCTAATAAGTATTAATTAGTATGTCTATTCTAAGTATGACCTTGAAAAATGAAAATTACAGCTCATCCAATTAAACTTTGGTTATACTTAGCTGGATTAAGAACTGAATGAAAAATCAGATGTTAGACTGACAAAAGATCGAAATATATTTTATATCTACATTAAGAAAAACAAACTATTCTATATCTATGAAAACCACATGGCATCATATAGAGTAAACATATGTAAGCTTCAACCATCACAATAAACAGGTTCTTAATTATATACAGTATTATAAACAAAATTAATTACTTCCATATGTGTGTGGATGTAGGTACAAATCATGAAAACAAAGGGGCCATGAGTGAATCATAAGAACTCAAGCTGTGAAGGACAATAGAGAGGACAGGGGACAGAGGGGGAAAGAACATGAAAATGTCATAACAAAGCCCATTAACCTGTACTCTAACTCAAGAAATAAATAAATAAAAATTGAAATAAGTTTGAAGTAAGTTGAAACAGTTTTATACATGTGTATTATGCATATATAATTTATATGTATGTTATATATATGCATATATGTATAAATATATATATCAAACTCATCTCCACCAAAATAAGTTTTAAATATATTACTTAATTAACTAATCAATTGAATGTCCTCTTTTTCTGACATAGAACCTAATTTCTGCCTTGTTTTCCGCTTTTTTGGCCATGTAGCTTTAGTCAGTTCTGTTCCCCCGGTTCCTGTCACAGCTATGATGGCCTAGGAAATAGGCTCCAGGTGCTGTCATGTGTGTGAGCGCACTCTCCTGTGTCTTGTCCTTCAGTACTGGTGCATTTTTTCTGTCAGCTCAGGTATAATGGTTTCGTTTGATGTCTTCATGCTGCAGGATATTTCCTCCCTTTGACAGAGCACAGCCTTCTGCCCTCAGATTCACCCACACCTTCTGCTCCATCCATCATTTCTAACAGCCACAGGAAATTTTGTTTGACCATCCTGTGAATCACACAAACAAATAGCATAGTTACATATTTATCAATGATTCCAAAACTACAGCTGGTCAATTTTGTTTGATTATATTTTTAAGAAAAATATTTTAAGGCTTTAATAGAAATGTTATAGGTAAATTTGGGGTCACTTTTTCTTTTTATTTATTTATTTTTATTGGATATTTTCTTTATTTATATTTCAAATGTTATCTCCTTTCCCAGAGCCCCCCCCCCCCAGAAACCCCATATCCCATCCCCTTTCCCCCTTCATCTATGAGGGTGCTCACCCACTCACCCACCCATTCCCCCTCCCCACCCTGGCATTCCCCTACACTGAGGCAACAAGCCTTCACTGGACCAAGGGCCCATTGATGTCCAACAAGGCCATCCTCTGCTACATATGCAGCTGGAGCCATGGGTCCCTCCATGTGTGCTCTTTGGTTGGTGGTTTAGTCTATGGGAGCTCTGGCAGGTCTGGCTGGTTGATATTGTTGTTCTTCCTATGGGGTTGCAAACCCCTTCAGCCCTTTCAGTCCTTTCTCTAACTCCCCCATTGGGGATCCTGTGCTCTGTCCAAAGGTTGGCTACGAGCATCCACTTCTGTATTTGTCATGCTCTGGCACAGCCTCTCAGGAGACAACTATATTAGGCTCCTGTCAGCAAGCACTTGTTGGCATCCACAATAATGTCTGGGTTTGGTGTCTGTATATGAGATGGATCCCCAGGTAGGGTAGTCTCTGAATGGCCTTTCCTTCAGTCTCTGTTCCACACTTTGTCTCCATATTTCCTTCCTGAATATTTTCTTCCCCCTTCAAAGATGTACTGAAGCATCCACACTTTGGTCTTCCTTCTTCTGGGGCTTCATGTGGTCTGTGAATTGTATCATGGGTATTTGGAGCTTTTGGGCTAATATCCACTTATCAGTGAGTGCATACCATGTGAGTTCTTTTGTGATTGGGTTACCTCACTCAGGATGATATTTTTATAGTTCCATCCATTTGCCTAAGAATTTCATAAAGTCAGAGACACCTCCTTTCCTCACACCATCACTCACCTCCACCAAGCATATCCCTGCCTTCTCTTAACACAAAGGATAGCACTTAAATGAGTTGAAACAAAAACAGACTTCTTTTTTCCATACCCTAAACACCAGTATTTTTCTGATTCCCATTGTTCAGATGCAAACCTCCTCGTCCAAATTAATGTGTTCACATTGGAGAAATGTCAGATGAAACAGTATTTCTTTTCAACTCTATCATTGTTGCCCAGAGTCACCTCACAATTCATAGGAAACCAAAATATATGTTTCTAAAAATATTTTTCTACATAATTATTATTTATTGCCCAACAAAACATTAGGTAGCTATTCAATTTAAACTTTGGGTGTTTGAGTGAGATGGAATTCATGTTTAACTTTTGCCACGAACATAGTAAATTATCCCAAGATCAGTTATTGCATGGGCATTGGTCCCCACGTTTTTTCACACTGTAATGCCATTGGCAAATTATACATAAAGATGACATTTGTTCTAACATGTCCATCTGACTCTTGCATTTGTACCTTTCCTATGCCAACCTTGAATTTCGACATGGAAGCCTAAGCTCTCTTTCACTTATTCATGTATTACTGACCATTCCCACCTTAAGTCAGTTTGAAGTCTATATTTTTTTTCACAATTTTTAAAAATTTTAATTTAAAAATTATTTTCCTTTATATTATTTTTAAATCAATTATTTTATTTATTACATTCCAATTGCTGCCCTCTCCCTGTCTAATTGAATATTTTATTGAGACTTGAATGGACCTTCTTTTTATTCTATAGATGTAATTTGTAAAGAGTTATTTAAAGTGTAGTATACTCTCCTTCTCTTATTGAAGCTCTCATTGAAATTATAAATTTTCTTTGAAATTTTTATTCATCACCAATATTCATTTGTGTACATATGTGTATGTGTTAGTGTATGTGTATGTGTGTGTGTGTATGTGTGTGTATCTGTACATGTGTGTGTGTATGTGTGTGTATCTGTACATGTGTGTGTATATGTGTGTGTATCTGTACATGTGTGTGTGTATGTGTGTGTCTCTGTACATGTGTGTGTATATGTGTGTGTCTCTGTACATGTGTGTGTATATGTGTGTGTCTCTGTACATGTGTGTGTGTATGTGTGTGTCTCTGTACATGTGTGTGTATATGTGTGTGTATCAGGCTTAGGTCTTCAGTTTGCACAGGAGCTCTTTTAACCACATGGGATAGTTTTTCAATTTTTTATGATTTTCTTCATTTTTTTTGTCACCTATGATTTCATTTTAGCATTCATCACTCATATCTACCCTGGCATCATTTTACTGCCTAATGTCTCCCAGAATAAGTTTAAATAATAACCATGATATCAGGCCTAACTTCCTATTTCCTAATGGAAATATTTGCATTTTTCATTAGAACTGTTAAAACTATCCTAGGTTAATTTGTATGGCTGCAACAAAATATCCTAGCAAACAGCAACTTAGGGAGATCCCAATTTTAGTCTACCATTGCATGGAAGTCAGGTCAGAAATCTCAGCCATGACATTCAAAGTAAAAAGCAGAGGAAGAATACAGGTGTGCATGCTTACTTGCGCTCTGCCCCTTCTCTATTTCTACAGCCCAGGAGCCCCTAACTAGGAAATGATGCCACCTGTTGTTAGGCTGAATAGTCACACATCAATTAACACTAATGATGAAGGCAGTCTCCCACAGGCATGCCCACAACCCAGTCTGATCCAGACAATTTCTCATTGAGATTCTATTCTTAGATGATTCGAGACAATGTCAAGTTGACAAGACTAAACATCACAATTTTTTATTAGTTACATTAGTTTAATGTGAATTCGAACAGTAGAACACTATCAACTTGTGAACGCCTTGCCAATATTTGTTTTAAAATTATCAGAGTAAACTCTTTTTGACTTTATGCTTTTGCGTTCATGTATGACTTCAAATAACAGTTTGTCTCATAGACCTCTAGTAATGCTGCTTAATCAAAGAGTCCAAGAATTTTTACATCAACTTTATTGGTGTGAACTGAAATTAAATATTAGTACTATAAGAATGCATGTCTGTCAATATCTGTTTATCAGGATTCAGTGATGAAGTTTACCTGTACATTTTCATGAAGGTGTTGTGCCTTCCTTTGTTCCAGATTCATGCCATGTTTAATGCGCAAACCCAGAGACTGCCTGTCTATAGTGTGTAATAAAATGACATTAGCCTAGTTATAGTACTACAGTAATAATCACTAGATGAAAAGGGCCTTTAAAGTTTTAAAATTTCATGCTATCAAGACCCTTGATTCCGTGCTGTCTGAATGGGAGTGTAACAGCTGAATTCTGATTATTCTGTCCATAAACATGCCAGCCACTTACTAAAATACACTCAGACAGAATTGTATTTTAGAGCATAATGCATAAGAAGTTTATGAAAGTGACATGCATTTCAATGCTAAACAATGCATAAATAGCTAAAATGTATTTTATTTTGTGTTGAAAACATCAGTTGTCTAAATACACTAAATTGCTTTTGGGATGCCTCAATGGTCTTGAGAATATTATTTACTGTGCTAAACTGATGAGTCTCTCAGGAGTGAAACTCAATTCATAATTCTCATTTGAATGATAATATCATACAAAATAAGAATATATTATTTACTTTAGATTTTTAAATTTTTAGAAATTTAGATTTTTAATCCACTGCCAAGATATTTAAATAGCAAACATCAAATAGTGACCAAACAAGGCTTCTACTCCTACATATGAAATAATAACTAAATTAGTTATGAAGGAAACTTAATCTAATCATGTGAATTTATGTTACAAAAAGCTTTATTGTTTAATTAATATTTCAATACCAAAATTGAAATTCCCATTTTTTTGTATTATATTTTTCTATTAATATGTTTTTATCTCAGTTTTTATTTTCTTCTTGGTTATGTATTCAAGAAAACCTACAATCAAAGTATTCATCACTGGAAAAGGGTTTTTTATAACTTCCTGCTAGTGCTTGCTTCTGTCTCTGCAGAAATACTTCTGCTTTCCCAGTGTTTGCCAGACAAACTCTTTCCAAATGTCAAATCATCCTGTGGAAATCCATTGCACTTACGAATGTATGTACGCCAAGCTACCAGAGTTTTTTCCTTTCAGCTACTGGAGATTCAATTTTAGTCAGGTGTGGATGTGTTAAGTTTTACCTGAGAAAGAATTAGCATTACTCCTGAGCTTTTAATCTTCTCAAGGTATTGAGTTTCTCTTTGTTCCATTACTGGCCTCTTTTCTTCACACAGCTCCCTGGCTCCTCAACATTTGGGATCCTTCCTATTTATCATTGATATAACATCTCTGATAGTTTCCAGAAGGCATGAATCTCATTTCTCTGCATATACCAAAACTCCCCCATAAATGTTGTGCAAGGGACACAAACCCAACCTACATGAGTGAGTCCACTAGTGTTTCCACAATGAAATATTGTTACTGGTAGTTTCAAGTATCACCGATTTTAGTAACCAAAGATAAATCTTAGAAGCCATTCTATATGTACTATACCTATCTCCCCTTACACCTAATGACTGAGATGGACCGATTATTTGCATCCTATTTTATAATAGTGAATGTGAAAATTGCATCGCATATGACAATTACCCCCCAACCCATGTGAAGAATACGCTAAACTAGAGAGGCAGGCCTAGGGTAAGAGTAGGGTCTTTCAAAGTCTCCTAAGCCTCAACCTCCACTCCTTTACATCCTTCATGCCTTTGTCTCCCGCTCTCTTCTCCAATTAGCTCATATCTCCTCTACTTCATGATTTACTGAAACGACCCCTGCTTGGGTCAGGACAACAGTTATCTTTTCCAGGAGACCATGGTGGTTTAGATCCTTCATTTGCATCACACTCCACTTTGTTCCAATGCATCCTACAAATGCACTGCATTGCATTCCAGTTTTAAGAAGCCATTCAGTGAATTGAAGGCCAGATGCAAATTCTCCGTTAACATTTAATTACCTGAAAAATATTCAACCCCTACATTTATGCATGGATCATATCAATCTGGGGTTTGTGTATGAGTATATGTGTGTGCATGTATGCGTGCATGCATGTGTGTATGTGTGTGTGCTCATCACATTCTAAAATTCACAGAGAAACATCAAGTTTCTTGACTACTTAGAAAAAAAAATGATATGTGGATGCCACAGCAAAATAGAAAGTGCTCAGCCTTCATAATTATGGTGTGCTAGAATCTAGAGTATTGCGTTAAAATGCACTTTAATGGGTTTGGAATGATGATTTTTATGTCACTGATTAAGGACATTTTTGTTACAAATGAGAATGGTTAATAAGTTTGGAATAAATTCAACAATAATTCAGGATTCAACTGTGATATGCATCCTCCTCTGTCATCTGTATGACCTCTCACCTTTCCCAAGCAGAGGAACACCATAGATGAGCTTTGCGGTCCACACAAACTAAGTACATCATTAAAATTCCTACAGTTTGGGACATGCTGGCCCAACCTAGTACATTCGGGCCTGGGATACTCTTAGGCAACTATTACATGGCAAGAGACCTGCCACTAGAAAAAAAGTCATATTAATGAGCTAGCTCATCTAGCTTCTGATTATGTTCACTGCTATCTCCAAGAATAAGTCACCAGGGGAATTCAATTGCTAACTATAACTGCATGTAGAATACCCAGAAAGTTAGAAACCTCAAGCAACTATACTGCTGTCCTGCTGTTCTGTTGGTTTGGGGATTGTTAATTTTCAATAATTTGTGCTGAAAATGTTTAGAAAAATATCATTTATTTTATTGAGGTTTGTCACATTATTCAGCATATAAAATTTCATTTATCTTCCCAATTGCTTTTTTAAAAGCTGGAGCATAAAACCACATGACCAGAAGCTATTTCCTAATTATAAAGATACAGACCTAGAAGTCTATACAAAAGAAAAGACATACTATTACCTGTGAGATAATGAGCAATATATTGGGATGTGGAGTGTAGCTCAGTGGAAGAACAGTTGCCTGGTGGCCATAAGGTCCCGGTGTTAGTGGTGGTGGTGGAGGGGCAGAGGAGAAGGGAGGGGAGGAGAAGGGAATTTTAAAAGAATAAATAATTCGATTCTTTGTCTAGTGACTAAAAACTGAAAACTATGGAAGAAATTAAAAAGGAAAGGATAACACAAATGTTTGGTCTGCATAAAACGGCCAAGAAAGACAGGGAGGTGGATCTCGGCTTACAGATCTCCCCTTGAATCTCAGGGATAGTGCTATCCACACAGTAGGCTAAAGAAGTGACCTGACTGTTTAGAAGACTCATGAGAAGGAGAAAATAGATACATTGAATTGACAGAGACAGTCTAATTCTTGTTCAATAGCGTAGAACATGGAGAATAGGACATGCTGAGATTATTAAACTTTCAATCCTGCTACGTTTCCGTGACACATAGCATGACGTGTCCTGTAATACATTTCCTTTTTTTTTTTTTTTCTGGATAAATAAGGATCAGAATAGATTTGTTTTCAATCCCTGTATGTCCTTTTCATTGGCCTTCCAGAATACTCCAGGGAGTCTTGTTTGAGGCATTGCCTAAAAGAACTTCTTACCAAGAATGGTTTTTAAATTATTCTTTCTGCTTAACTATCATTCCTCTTGAATGGCCTTTGCCCACTTTTGTCTTAACACCCCTATATGCAGTTGGTGTTGGGGTGTCATCCTAGCAGGTGTGGCATTTTTAACTTTTGAAAATCCTTCAGTGCTCACAATATGTAGGGAAATAAGGCCTGTTTTAAGAGGAACACAATTAACATTGGATTTCAAAAAGGTAAATTGGTCTTTCATTTAGTGGACAAATAAAATTTAAAACAGATTCTGAGAGCAGAAATTACAACATAACTGTAAAAGCTCAAGAAGTGAATTATAAAACAATTCTAATGGCTTCTATAAGGTTTGAATTTATAAGAAAAATGTATTCCAGTGTCCCTCACAAAATTGTTACATATTTGACCACAGTAAATCATCTCAATATATTCTTTTAACTTCAAATATTTAAATAAAATAATAATGAATACAAAGGCAAAAATCAAAAAGAAATAAAGGTAGACAAATGGAAAAAGGAAAACTAAATTAGGCTGTGACCAGAAATCTACACCATGAAACACTGTAAAAAATATGTAATAATATCTAAGCTGAAAAAAAAAAGTAAGTACTTCATAGAGTTCTAAGTTGGAGTTAAAAATGAAAACATTTGGGGAGATTCAGCTATTTCTATGGTTACCAACAAAGGACTTTTTACAAACAATTAGGGGCAATGTTCTCCAACGAAGCAGTAGCAATAAAACCATATTTTGAAAGATCTAGCAGTAAATTCAATTCTACTTACATGTAATACCCAGGTGAGAATCATGGAGGGGCTCATGTAATCCAGTATTCAAATGTTATAAAGTACAATAATGAAAGAATTGTAGATATAAAATTGCTAAAATAGATTCAAAAAGACAAAACAAAAAGTGTGAAACAGTGGGTGTTCAGAACTGTTGCTGTCTACCACATATGACAAAACCATCTAGGAAGACGAGACAGAAAATATTTCTAAGAGCAAGGAGTTGAGGACAGGGACTGTGAAATACACTTACAGACATTATGTGGCTGATGCAGTCATGAACTAACAGCACCTGTAGATACCTGCACAAGCCCTGCAAATGACCAAGCCAGCTAATAGCTCCACATAAAGAGAAAAGAAATTCTCCAGGCCCTACTCTGTACTGAGCAGCTGTTTGCAGTAGAGAGAGAGATGGGATTCCAATGCTCCCTTGGATGGACGCACACACATGCACATATAGGCAGTATTAATTGGCCTTAGAGGGGTATCAAAACTCAAAAACCAAGCAAGACATGAAGAAATTCGTGTAAGTGTATGTTGTAGAGGTAGAGGGTCAAAAATAGAAAGCAAGCACAGGCATTAGATAGATAGATGCTACAGATAGATAGATAGATGACAGATACAGATAGATAGATAGATAGATAGATAGATAGATAGATAGATAGATAGATAGATAGATAGATAAACAGATAGATAGATGATAGAGATAATGTAGAGATGAAAGTTTCAAAAATAAGAAAGATAAAAAATCTAAAATGTGACCTATATCTCTTAATTAACAAAACAATTCTCCACTTTTCCCCTTATATTCTGAAAATTGTCATATTATTTTTGTAATTAATGGAAGATCACCATGCAGATTATTTAATATTTCTTTATATGTAAGTTGTCTGAGAATTCCATATTAAGTTCTGCCATCATATTCACCTATTCATATTCATCACATTAAGTCTGTCTATATCTAGCTCACTTTTCTTACCTGTCCAACATCATATATATGTGTGAATATATAGTGCTGAACACATATAGTCAAATCCTAGTGACTTATCACACTTTTAGATTAATGCATCTCTCACCTTTATCAGAGAGGTTTATATTTATATAAGATATATTTATGCAAAAATATTATCTATATTATACATTATTTATATATAATATACACATATATATTGTGCTGAACACATATTTTTGGATATGATCTTCCACTGAAACATGATGGACTTATCAGAGGCAACACTCTTAATTGGAAGAGGATCTCCATCTCCCAGTATCTATCAATAACCCATAACTCCTCTCCTAGGGATGAGACTCCATGACTGACTTCCCTCAGGATATTTAGACTTGATCTGCCCAGGAGAAATTAACTTTGTAGGTAATTCTTGCTCTGTGATTCATCCATTTGATATTTTTAGCAATAGGGCCTTACTATTAAGCCGTGGATGGTAACCTAGAGCTTCGGCAATAGACCTTGTTCATACTTTCACAATTGCTGTGATTTCCTATGTGCAGCTGCCCTGCTGTGTCCAGAAGACATGGTTCCCTTGCAGTCACCTACATCCTGTGGCTCTTAAACTATTTCTAATCCCTCTTCTGTAATGATCACAAGACTTGGGAGGAGGGGTTGTGATATAGATGTCTTGTTTTAGGCTAAGAATTCCATAGCCTCTTCTTACGCTCTGCACCTTGATAGGATCTGGGTCTCGGTTTACTTATCTGTAATGAAGATAGAAACTTCTCTGACAAGGAAGAGAGATGAATTAATCTACAGGTATAACAATAAGTCATTAGGACTTGATTTAATACAGCGTCCATTTAGCAGCACACTTGTAGTAGGTTCTACTCGAGGGTATATGATCTGTCTAGCTCTATGTTCTTGGAGCTATAATGGCACCCCTGGTGTTGAATTCATCTTGAGAATTGAAACTTTAGTCCAAAGAGAAAGTGTCTGGTTACACCTATGATATTCCTGCCACTATTGGATGGGTACAATAGGCATTTTTTATCAGGTTATTCATTATTGAAGGGTTTTCACTGCAAAAAAATAGTCTCATTGCCAGGTTCAAATCTGATAATTATTTTTCCTCTTCTATAGCACACATAACACCTCCGGCACTATAAAAGCCGGCCAGGAAAATTAAGCTTCTGGGTAATTCCTGTTTTGTGATTCAGGCATGTGGTGTCTTTAGCAACAGGGACTTATCATCAAGTTCTGGATGGTAACCAAGAGTATTGTCTGCAATGATTGAAATCTATGGTACCTGACCCTCCAGAAACCCCAAAAGAAGCAATGCATTATTTACTGGGATTGTTCTTTGTGAGACTATAGTGTTTACTGGAGTACTACCCCCTTATAGGGTAGCTGCATGTTAAGTTTTATATATGTATACATATGTGTGTGTGTGTTCTACATTACTTTTTCAAAAGGTCTTATACTGTTATTTATCCTTCCATGTGTTTTCTCTGCTACCTGTCCCCATTTCCCACTCAGTTTAACTCTTCTTGTTCTACCAGCCCCTTTAAGCTTTTATACAACTTTGTTCCAGCTTTCATCTCTCGAGTACCACCCCCTATGGCTGCTTGCCAATGTCCTCACACCTATGAGTATTCCAAATGAAACACACATCTCTGAAAATTGAAAGTTAATACCACATATAAGAATGTCAGACTTGCAAAATTTGTATTTCTAGATCACTCAGCATAATTGTTTCTACTGACATGCATTTCCTTGGAAATTATACAATTTTGCTTTTTATTATAGCTAAATAATATTGCATTGTATATAAGTACCACATTTTCACTACCTAGCCATTAGTTGGTAGATATCTAGTTTGTTTTAATTCACTGATTATTATGAATAGAGCAGCAATGAACATGGATAAGCAAGTATCTCTATAGTATAATATAGAATCCTATGACTACTTACCAAAGAGTGATATAACTGGATCATATGAGATGGATAGATAGATAGATAGATAGATAGATAGATAGATAGATAGATAGATATTTTGCAAACCTCCCTTTGATTTCCACACTGGCTATAGCAAGCAGTTTGCATGCACAATAGCAGTTAATAAATGCTTGCTTTGCCTCCCCTACATCCCTGCCTGTATTTGTCCTCATTTGTGGTTTTTATCTTAGACATTCTGAGTGGGTTAAGATGAAATCTCAAAGTGTTGTTCATTTGCATTTCCCTGCTGGCTGAGGACACTAAATACTTTTAAAAAATGTTATCCAACCATTTATTTATTCTTCTTGATAAACCTTTAGTTCTTCATCCGTTTTTAAACTGGATTCTTTGTTGCCTTGGTGTGTAGTCAGAGAAATAAGACAAGTAAAAAGGATAAAGGGGAAGGAAATTGGAGAGAATAATTCAAACATCCTTATTTTTAGATTATATGATCGCATAAAATACCATTAGAACTCCATCAGAAGAAGCCTAAAACAGAAAAACACATTAAGCCAAGTAGCGAGATGTCTTCACTGTGGTGTCCTTCTTCTGTGCCCGTAATTCATGGTGTCTTTTCATGATGCCCTGAACTTCTCTCATGTGAAATTTAAGTTCGATTTGAACCTCTCATTGAACCTGTCTTAGTGACCCAAGCCCTCTACTTTGTTCTCACCCAGGATTCTCTGCTTTTGACATGATCTGCTCTGATGGTGAAGCAGGTTTTCTGCTGAAGTTTTAAATTGATTTCCTGAGTTTTTCATTTCCTGCACTGTTTAGTTGAATTTACCCCTTTATGTCTTTCATTCTCGTCTTTTGAGCAACCACTGAGGTTTACACATCGCCTACTCTGCACTTTTTCTTTTAAAATCTAATAAATATGTTCTTGCTCTGCCAAAAAAAAATCATACTATATTTTCATGTCTAGTATCAACTTCCTTATGCCAATCATCTCTTTGTCTTTGCTTTATTTGAGTTCAGTGATCATAGTTATAATTATTTTAAATTCTATGCCTAATTCTTCCAGATCATTTTTAATAAGGGCCATAACTATGGGATTTTTATTTTTTGGAGGAGACATGTTAGTTGTTTTATGTTTATTTATTTGTTTTTTTTTTGTTTTTGTTTTTTTTTCCCATCATGGGTTTTTCTTGTTATTGCTGTTGTTTTCTACGTAGGAATTTGTACATCTGGAGTTGTTTTTTTATTTTATTCTCTTTTTGTTCAAGTCAATTTTCTTCTTTCAGGGATAGGACATTTATAATGTTCAGGAAAAGGCTAATTCACTTAATGGTTGAGATGTTGATTTTCTCTACTTGGCACTTGGCTCAATAGCCTCTTTTTGAGGTCTCCTGTTTGCCAGCTACTTGATGCATCCCATAATTCTGTCAAGGAATATGGGACAAGTTTATTCTTATAGTATGGACTGGCACTAAATCTAAAGGCTTGATAGGATAACTGCAGTCTGTAGCTGGACTGATAGGACCAGAAAAAAGGAGTGTCCTGGGTCTCTGCTTCACACGTGCTGACGGAAGGTGCATCTCTGTGTCGCATGTCTTATGGGCAAGCTGGAATGTCCTGGTAGGAGGAATCTGAAATCTCATGAATCCTAAAGGGAGAGAGAGGGGCTTTGAGCAAGCATGACCAGACAGAAAAGAAGCTCTAAGTTGGAGAAAGGGAGTCTATTGTCATATTTATTAATTCTATAAATTTACATATATGTGCAATGTTTTAGAATAAAGATTCAACAGTTGCTGTTTCAAATTTTATTATTCCCTTCTTAATGCATCATACTTTGTAGGTTTTTGTTTTTTCTGTCTTTCTTTAAAGATAGAATGAGGTATTCTTCCTCCATAATGTATCTTATTATACCATATTTTAAATTACATTTATATATTTTCATCATATTAGGTGAGCTCATTTCTTTCATACAAGATGTTAATCAAGTTTTGCTGAGAAAATACTAAAGAGTCAAAGTCCCTGCTTCCTGGAACTCACGCGCTCTTGGCTTTCAGTGCTTGGGGAACAATACGATAGCTCTACTGGTGCCTGGAACACTCAATATTTCCTGTTTGAAGAAGTAGTAAAAGATTTGAACAGAATCTCATCACCTGCTAACACAAAATATCAATTCATGCACATCAAATATTTCCTTGTTTATGAAATGAAATGATAATCACTTAATATGCATTATCCATTCATCAATTTAACATTTTGTTTAATTCTATGGATCACATAAAAATTCTGTATGCTATCAAAAATGAAAGTATTAGTATTCACTCTCCAAAGTACATGCAAATTAACAGGTTGGAAAAGAACAAAATGCATAAGAACACTGAAGGATAGAATCTTGTGCTCCACAGCAAGCAGTTGAGACTGCAATGCATTTGCAAACAAGCTTAGAACTTGAGTTTTTTCATTCAATTGCATCTTTAATTATTTAGGGATTTTCTGTGGATCAGGAATGCCCTTTGTTGTTACCTCCTCCTCCTAGTTGCCATTTCAATATTTCACACTTTTTAATTCCTCCAGGATTGTGGAACCTAGATATGCAGACATACTCTCCTTCCCCAAAAGGCCTCTGTTAAAGGTTAGGAGGTAGCGAAGTTTAATCCACTGGACAATATGTGCCAAGGGAATTCATCGTGGATTCCAATTTGTTCTCATACATCTCATTATTATCTTGGATAATTAGAGTTAGCTGTGTGTTTGCATGATTGATAAAAAAGATTTGGACTGTATTGTTGAAAGGTAAGATACTACAAAGAACAGATATTAATAGAATTCAATATTTACTACACATATCCACATTCATTATGTATGTACATTGCTGTAATTTCCATATTATTTTAAAATTCTCAAAATCATCATATATTATATTATTTAAAAAATTGACAAAAGGGGAGTTAAAATAACAAATTGTTCACTGAAAAGTAAGTCATATAAGATAGATCTACCATTTATCCAACACTCATACAAAATTTCCATAACTTCTTCAGAGAACTTTAGTTACAGATGTGGACAGGAGATCAAGACCATTCAGTCCCACAAATGATATTGTGATCGGTCCACATTATACTATGTCTTTTCCCTATAGTGCACTTTGACTGAACAGAAGAATCTAAGACAAAGAGAAAGAGAGACGTGTACAATTACTATAGACATGACCACAATTTTTGCAATGAAAAATATCCTAGATACTTAAAGTGCTGGTAAATATTGAGCACATACCAAATGATGGTAATGGTTAACCTAATGAGTTGCAGAATTATAAATAGAATTTGTTCTCTGTACCTTGTTTTTTCACAACTTGCATATAAACATTAAAGCAAACCAAAATATATTTATGAGATAGTTTTATTCAAGTGGTATCTATTCAATACAGCATGAATGCAATCAGACTGTAAAGGTATCATGTAGTTTCCCATGTAAAGGATAAGGGGATTATAAACATCAGAAGAAGAGACAAGCTTATAAGATTACAGCATGTATTTCTACTTTCTTAGAAAAAATATTCCCCATAATACTTATTTCTTATAACTAAAAAGATAATTTCTATTTAGGCAACCACAGCTAATGATCATGAAATTGGCTAAGTGTAATGAGAGGTTTTTATGTACCATCCTGTTCAATCTTCACAAAGCTAAAAATTGAGCATGTATTTTTTCTAAGTTTACATTATATAAATGTGGATAAATTGAGATTTGTAACTTGCTGCTAACAATTACTCACCTAGAAATGTCATTTCAGGCAGTCTGCCTAAAGACTCAAAACCAGTAATGGAATGTTGTCTAGAGGTAATATGATTTTGCATACCAATAAATCTTAAGGATCACACATTATTAATAGAGTCCCACTTAACACTCCAAAGTATATCAGTTTGAAATATGGTACATTGTTGTTAACTGTGCTTATTCTACTGTGAAATAGATGCAAAGTTATGTACAAACTCTCAACCTTTCCCATTGACCAGCCTCTCAACAATTCCATCCATCCATCTTCTCCCCCCCTCCCAAAAGTGGAGAAGCTATAGTTATTTTATATTTCACACATAAGTAAGTTCAATAGTTGTTATTTTGTCTATGCTTGCCTTCTTTCACATAATATAGTTTGGACCAGATTTACATAATGTTGTTAAGACAAACCGGACTTCATTAATTTTTGTAATAAGCTTGGGACATGTTCAGTACAAAATGTACATCCACTAGCCTGTATTTACCTGAGATTAGAGGGTGTGGCTTACTAGAATGCTAGTGTTATGCTGCTGGAAGAAAGTTTTTTTGTTTCTTTCCCTCCAGAGCAAAATATGAGCTCAGAGAAACTGAGTCCTCCTGGTACAGCATCACTTGATGAAGGGAGAAAGGAAGGAAGAAAGGAAGGAAGGAAGGAAGGAAGGAAGGAAGGAAGGAAGGAAGGAAGGAAGGAAGGAAGGAAGGAAGGTTGGTTGACAGGAATGAGGTCATTTTTACCCTCTTACTTCTGTTTGCATTCAGTTCTAAAGAACAACCATATGTCTCTGGCTTTTTCTCAAGGATGAGAACCTTCAGTATGCATTCTGCTTAGTGAGTGGCTTGTGACTGAATAGTTGTGAGAGCAGTGGGGTCTGTTTTTCTTTCCTCTTTCTTCCTGGAATCCCCAGGTATTCATTCTGGGTCAATGCTATTCAGGCTGAAGGAGCCTTCTTTTCCTGACTTACTGACAGCCCAATGATTACAATTACATATCAGTTAGTCTTTCGAATGCTATTATACATTTGTGGAAATTATTCTTTTATTCCCTCCTCAAGTTATGTCCACTGTGTGTCTAATACTAAATCAAGCTCCCATCCTGTGAGAAAAATGTCTTTACTTGGTTGTGATGAATTAAATTTTCTTACACACTGTTGGATTCAATTTGCTAATATTATGTCAATTTATTTTTAATGCCTCATTTATTTCCTCCTTTAATCCCATCAGCTTTGCCACTGGAATTTTTGAAAGCGTTGTTACCAAAGTACAAATCAATTAGTATGTATAAATTTATGATTGATATTCACAAATTGACCTTTTCCAGTATTATCTCATTTTCCCTGGAAAATAAATAACTTTTACCTTGAACACTTTACTTTATAATGCTAACTCAAAGGATTATAATATATGTCTTTAACTTTCCAAGCCCTTAAAAAGTAAGTGCAACAGAATAGATGAGAATAGGTAAACATATAGAATGATTGCCAAAAACAGAGAGGTCAATAAAAGGATGGGAGGCTTGCTGGAGATGGGCAAGGAAGAGTCCTTTACAGTGGTATCTATGACTGCAGACTCATACCCGAGAATAAATGGCATTGAAAGTTTCTCAAACAAGCACTGCCCCCACCCTCATCCCACACCCTCCCAAAGAAACACAGGAAGCTACTTGAAGAGAGTTCTTTTTTTTATTAGATGTTTTCTTTATTTATAATATCTCCTTTCCCAGGTTCCCCTACAAAAGAAAAAAGAAAAAGAAAGTAAAATAATAAAAATAAATAAATAAAAACCTGAAGAGAGTTCTTTAGAACTCTGATAATGATGCTGAAGTGCATCTCTTCAAAGTTGATGGCCTCTGTCAGGCGGTGGGGTGGGGGTGAGCAATGTAGTTTTCCTTAAGGGGCTGGCTACTGAGATTTTGACCATACTCCAGTGAGTATATAGGCAACACACATTGGACATGGTGGGGCCTTTTGTTTGTTGGTTTGTTTATTTGTTTGTTTGAGGCAGGGGACACAAGAATGGGAGGTTGGACCTAGGAGGAATGGAAAAAGAATGTGATGCGGTGCGTTGTATCAAATTCCCAAATAACTAATAAAAATATTACGTTAGGAAAAAAAAACCAAACTCAAACACATCATTCTTGAAATCAGCATACCACAATCTCAATAAACACATTTATTTTTCTAAAGATGCTGTATTACTTCACATAAATGCTGAAACCTTTGTTAATGTTTATGTCTTTTTTCTCTTGCTACTTTGACTTGTACTTCTCATGTTGTCATAATTGTGTCTTTATTTGTATACCCATTGCAAACAAGCCATGATATTGTTGATGTTACTTTGAGCAGAATTGTGATTCTTACAGAAATGGAATAGGAAACCACACATACACCTAATTGTTTCATATTTTTGAAGTTTTTTTCATTCTTTCTCTAAATTAGTTTTCTTGTTTTTTTTTTCTTGGATATTGGAGAATTCCTCTTTGATATTTTTGCATTTTTTAAACATCCAACTTTTGTTAATATAACTACAATTTATTCAAAAGTATCTTTACTTGGTCTTTATTTCTGACAAGTTTTGTCTTGGTGCCTTTGTTGATTTTTCAATGTGTCACTATATCTGATTAAAGAATATGCATAGATTTTTTTTTAAACATAGTAACCCTGATTTCTGGTGTTTAAAGGGTTGCTATTTTATCTACAACCCTGTTTGGACAGAAACACACTTATAATTCCTTACCAATAAAAAGTACATGCATTCATAATCACTGATGTCACATAAAGAAGTCCAAACACAGTTTCTGCTCTGCTGAACTGATATCTATAATCTGCCACTCTTGAAAGAAATTATATTGTTTTAGTTTCTGTAGAGTTATAAACTTGACAATTCATGAAATACCTCTGGGACTGCTACTCTTAGAGGATGATGAAGACAATACCATCTGATTCCCTTTCTGAGTATCCAAGAGAAATTCTGTCCACCTACATACTGGGTTCATTATAAGTTTCTGATCAAATGCTAAAGTATATTTCAAGAGTCATTCCCTCAGTTAAAAAAATAAAATAAAATAAAAGCTGATGAGAATTTGTACCTGTCTACAGGAGGTAACAAAATAGAAGTATAAAAATGCTGTCACCAAAATCATCCATCAGCTGTCTCATCATTAAGATTGGTCAATTTCCATAATCATTATATTGCATAATCGTTTCTCAGTGCACGATTATTAAATAGAGCTGAGCATAGCCTAGGCAGAATTTGGTTCATTAGTTCTAGTCATTTCAGTGCCTCAAAGATGGGGCCAGTGGTGGTGTCAGGCAGATGCCAGCATGCCTCCTGACCGAATTAGGAAACTGAATGGAAAGCATGATATCTGTGTATTATAGATTACATGGTTTTCTGTAAGCTCCAAATTGGTGCCTTTTGGTTATTTTACACATCACTTCCTCTCTGAACCATTAAATCCACTGAACTGCAAATTCCTGGGAATCTGCAACTTTCACCTGGGTTAAAAAAAAATGTGTAAACTTATGCTCCATAAGTTACAAGTAATAAATCATGGAACCTGTATGCGTTTAAATTTTTAATTAGTTTACAAATGTGAGTAATAAAATACATATGCATCAAGGTGCTTAAAATTCATATGGTCTCATAAAGTAAATTATTAACTTAAGTGAAATATCTTACTGTGTTTTATCTTGAGATAACAGAAGTTCATGAAACTAAAAATATGGTGTTTTGACATCACATCTTACAGGCATCACCAGGAAGGACACCACCAGGTTTTGACATTTATATCCAAACCTGTCATCCCTTTTAGATCTATTCTCTCTGTCTAATATATAGCCATAACTTTGAATTTTATATCTTCTTTCTAATATCTGTAGACTAAATGGATGATAAGCTAGTTTTTAGAAGAATGACTGTATTCTAAGTCTCACACACAAATTGTGCTCTGGAGTTTCGAAGCTGGTATTTTCAATTAAAATACTGGTGTTTTTCACTGATGATTAATTAAATATTGTGTATTAAAAATTCATTGGACATGATATGAGAATAGACTTAAAACACGATTCAAGCAATGTTGTAAAATGCAAGATTACTCTTACCCTTGGATGATACTACCTTCAGATGGTAGATGACATGGTGATGTAGCAACTTTAAACAAACACAGGATGGATCTTTTCTTGAACCACAGGTACAGGATACCTGCAAATTCCCCAGTAAACTTACATGCCAGAGAAATGAAAATTTCCCCACTAACAAACATCTGTACCCTTCAGTCCTAACCCTGAGTATAGATATAGGTGGTCAACTGTCTTGCTTCTCTTTTAAAAGCTTAACATTCAATTTACTCCTCAATTTTAAATATGTAAAATGTACATCTTCACACAAGTTTCATTATGTAGCTTAAATGGAGGGATTGGGACACCAGACCAGCCACAAAACTTTAAACCCACAAGAGGTGCAGGGGAAAAGATGGAGCAGAAATTGAGGGAAAGCTAACCAAGACTGGCCCAGTCTTAGACCCAGACCATGAAAGCCCACCCCTGACATAATCAACGATATTCATTCCTATACATGTAGACAGGTGGCTAGCATCACTGTCACCTAAATGTCTTTGTTCAACAACTGATGGAAACAGATGTAGAGCCAAACTTTGGGGGAGCTTGGGGAATCCTGTGGAAGAAGGAGAGGCAGAAAGGCCAAAGACACTATAAGAAAACCTATTAAATCAACGAACCTGGGCCCACAGAGGCCCACAGAAACTGAAAAGTCAGAGAGCATGCATGGGACAGGCCTAGGACCTCTGCGTGTTTGTACAGTTGTACATGTCAATCATGATGTGGGACTCCTAAAAGAAGGAGCTCTCTCTGACTGTTGACTTTGTTTGGTTCCCTTTCCTCTAACTAGGCTGCCTTGTCTATCCTCAAAAGGAGAAGATGTGTCTAGTCTTACTGCAATTTGATATGCCATGGTGGGTTGATATGCATAGGAGGCCTCCACTTTTCTGAGGAGAAAGGGAGGAAGGGAGAATGGGCAGGTAGGAGGGCAGAACTGGTAGGAGAGGATGGAGGGGAAGCTGAGATCAGGATATATAGTAATTAATTCATTTCTTAAATTTTTAACTTTTTGAAGCTTTTGTGCATGAGTATTATATATGCACCATTTTTACTTTTCTCTACCTCTTCAACTGTTCTTCTGACCACTCCCTCTGAAATTTAGGATTTCTTATTTTATATATGCACATCATATATATGTACATATACATGATGTATATATGATGTGTGTGTCATATATATAATATATACTTATAAATTGATGACTTCATTTAGCATTTAATGCATGTTTTAATGCATGTTTAAGGATAACTACTTTTCCAAGTGGTCATAACTTGATAAATGATATGCAGTGTATGTATTTATGAATTTATAAGATATCAGGAGGCTCATTCCTAGAGAAGACTGATTCTCCCCCGCCCAGTAAGCATTGATTGCTGTAGTTCTTTTTTTAATAACTTAATTTTATTTATTCATTTACTTGTTCACTTTCCTGTAGTTCCTTATCTAGAAGTGAGACCTTGTGAGATATATTCTACCCACATTGTCATGTCAAGTGGTAGTGTCACTGTGTGGGTCATATTACACAGCCATTTTGTTGGTATTTCATGGTTATAGCTTCCCAGTGTAGAAGAAGCTATCTTCCAAAAGATGTCCTGGTCCTACCACAATATTTCAGCCCCTCTTCTGAGCTATCATGAGCCTTATGTATAGACATTGTGTTATAGATTTACTAACTGAAGCTAGGTAGCTCACAGTGTTCTCTACATTTTGACCAGTTATATACTGCTATGGTAGTCTCCCTTTTCTTCAAATGAAATGTGACAACTACATTTATCTGTAGGTATCAGGATAAATATTTGGAATCCAGTATTATTTTGTTATTTTTGAAATTGTATTTTAAATACAATGTTTCTCCTTTCCCTCTGCTTTCCCAACACCATCCTATATGTCCCTCCATCTTCTCTTCCAGTGTATGGCCTTTATTTTTAATTGCTATTGCATGTGTACATATCTTCTGTCAAATATCCATAGACAAAATGGATAAGCTAATTTTTAGATGAATGACTGTACTCTAAGTCTCTCTCTTTCTCTCTCTCTCTCTCATATGCACATATAATATACATATGTATATGTATATTATATATATTATATATAATATATATATATACCTAAGTATAACCTGTGATTGCATATACTGTTACTTGTATTTATGTTTTCATGGCTAACCATTTGGCAGCAGAAAACCAATTGATATGCTCTTCTCTGGGGAGAGACCCCTTCTCCCATTCTCAGCTTAGTGCTTTGTGTAGGGCTGAGGCCTCATGGACATATCCTCCTTCAGGTTGGCATGTTTGTTGGTGTCCTCGTTCCACTCATGTTTAGGAACTCATATTGTTGAAGCTTTATGGAATGCATCTTCAGATATCACCAAGAAATAGAATCTCACCAAACTCCCTGTCCTCTTGCTCTTACAGTCTTCCTGCCCCCTGTTGATCAATGGTGCTGAGCCTTAGGTGTAGCAGTAGTTTATAGATGTATGCATCAGGACTTGGGAAAACTACAACCAATCAATAGGCAGAATTGTAAAGCCCAGTCCCAGAAATTAGAAATTATATTTCTTTTTTTTCATGAATTTAATAATAGTAGGTTCTCCTCCTGAGTCTATAAGCTTTAAATTACTTTTAATTGAAACAATTATGTTTTTCTTATAATGATAGAGATTGATGTCCAGTCTTCCTCTACCACTCTAGCACCTTATTTTATGAGACAAAGTCTCTGATGGAGCCTGAAACTCATTGTTTCAGTTAGACTGGCTTGCTACTGGTGGATCCTCAAGATACACCTAGCTATCCCTTTCCCAATACTGGAGTTACAGTCATGTACTTGAGAGTTGAGCTTTTACTTGAGTGTTGAGGATGTGAACTCATTTTGTTATGTTTGTACAGAAAACACTTACATACTTTCCATCTCTCTGGTCCCATTCAATTCATTTTAACAAGATGTCCATTCACATTAGTTGTTTTCCTATTTAGATAAGAAATTCTGTGATCTATAAGAAGAGCTCCCAAAACTATCCCCGGGTCTGATATTTGCTGAAAGGACAGGTACCATAGGTTTGTACACACTCTTATGCCAAAGATTCGTTGTTTTAAAATGTTGTAAAGCAATATCAGTAAAAACAAAGATGCAGATAGTGATGTGTGGAAGACATGCAAGCTTCTAACAGTTTTGTCCCACCAGAGACAAGTAAGATGAGCTTAATTCCTGCAACAGCAACTCTGAAATGCCCAGGAGACTTAGACTCCCTGATTCATGGTGGGGTTTGTCACAGAGACATATTCTTCCTGGCATGTATAAAATTTCAGACTCCAGCAAAGGAAATAAAAATTCAGAATTCAGCTTAAGCAATCATTTGCAAAAGTTTGAGCTGATAAGCAATATTGCCAAGGCTATCTAAGGATTAGATTTCACAGTTGATACCTTATCTTGCCAATGTAAATCAATCTTAAAAGTAATCACAGATGTACTTTCTACTGAAGCACACCTTCTTCATCTGGTAATTTGTGTATATGTAATCATAATTATATAGTGCTATTTAATGATTTAATTTTCAGAAATTTCTGAAACTTTCTAAAAGTTATGAGTTTTGGTATATTTTTCTGTCCATTTTACACAACAGACATGATGTAACTTAGACACTCTGGCCATAGCTACTGTGAGATAAGCTTCACAGGTCTGGCCACTAGGAAGAACAATGAAGTCCGTGGAAAGTACACAATGCCAAGGGGAAATTCAGGCTCACTTGAATTGAGTTCTGGCACATTCTGAACATAACATGAAGCAAGGAAGGCAGATTTGAACTGATTTGAAGCCAGAGAAGAGAAAGAGAAGTTTTAGTCCTATAAATATTTTTATGGTTCTTGACTCATGTGAGAAATATACTTTCCCTCTCTTCTTCCTTATTAAAAACTGCTGGTCATCTACTCTGGGTAAACATCTCTTTCTGTCACTTCCTATATTTGCCCTTATTGAAGTGAAAATATACCTTTCCTGGGTTTTGTTTGTTTGTTACTGTTTTATGTGGTTGATGTTTTGTTTTGTTTGTTTGTTTTTATGAGAACTTATATACTTTTAAATTCTATTTTCTTTTTGGTTTGTTTCTTTTCACATATCCTGACCACAATTTCCCTTCCCTCCACTTCTGCTAACTCTCCCTAACCCAGATCCACTCCTCCTTCTTTCCCTTCAGAAAAGAATAGGCCTCCAGGGATATCAGCTAAATAGGGCATAACAAAATCAAATAAGAAGAGGCATGAACCCTCATATCAAGGCTGGAGAGGGCAAGCCAGTAGGAAGGAAAATGTCCCAGGAGAAGGCTAAATAAGTAGAAACCTGCTACAACCTACACTCTCTGTTATGGATCCCATAAGAACACTGAGCTAAACAACCATAATGTGTATGAAATGAAGCTACTACAGACCCACGCAGGCTCCCTGATTGTCTCTTCAGTCTCTGTGAGACTCTATAAGGCCTGCTTCATTGACTCTGTGGGTCATGTTCTCCTGGTGCTTCCTCTTTCTCTTCTGCAGGGTTCCCCAACCTCTAAGGATAAAGAGCCTATGGAGATCTTCAATTTGGGCTCTTCCACTGCTTAATGCTTGGCTGTGGGTCTCTGGATCTGCTCCCATAAGCTGCCAGCCCAGATCTCTGAAGACAATTGGGCTAGGCACCAATCTATGAGTAGAGAAGAATATCATTAGGAATAATTGTATTTTTTTCTCTATCCTATGTCTTCTTTTTATCCTTTTGTGCTGTGAGATTTTCTTTTCATCAAATATCATTTTGTCTTTAAATGTGGTAGTGTCTTCCATGCTTTTCAATATACATGAGGGATGCTAAAATTTTTGAAAGTAAGAAAATGTCTTTTAAAACTACATTTCCTACATCTTAAAGTATTCAAGTTTGTAACTAAAAAGAAAGCAACTTTTATCAATATTTTATGAATATTCAATACAACTTTATAGTCATTAAGATAAATTTCTCCCATATTAACACACTCTCAGTAAATTAGCTCATTCACATCACATAAAGACTGCTACTGATTGAGTTGAGTTTTTCTAATTTTAAATTTTAATAAAAAACCCCTCTTTTCCTGTTCTGATAGTCATAACAGATGCAAATGTCCATGTCATATTAAGATAACCCTTTGAAGCATTTTAAGTGAATATTTATTATTTATAAATTTCTACTATGGTTTCTGTACATGTACAGAACTAGTCTCCCAAACTCTTCTGCTTTAATAAAACAAGACTCAGTGACCATCTAAGACTTAGAAATAAGTTCATCCAGTTATATAAGAATTAATTTTCTAGTTATTCTTAAATTTCTAGCTATGCTGGTAAATTCTCTATGTTGAAGATCCAAATTAACTCTTCATCAGGACCTCTACAGTTTATCTTTTTACCAGTTGCCTTGCTTAAATTATTAGTGAATTTGTCCAGGAAGAACACGTATACTCTGCCTAATACTCCAAAATATACAGTACAGTTTAAGTAACTTTGTAAGCAAAAAGCTGTCATGAAATCAGTCTCTTTTCTTCCACAGTAATGAGACTACATTTTCCCACTTTCATCTACTTACTATATCTTGAATCCTGACTTTATATCTGTTGAAAGAAAAGTAAAATCAGAATATATTAATAGAAGCTATGCATCCACAATATATACTAATAATCATAATTCTGCCCAGTATGTACTTTTGTTATGGTTTTCCAGACAAAACTATTGTTTGGAGTCATAATTACTTTCATTAGACATATTCAAGCACAAGCAGTAATGTAAAATTTTATGCATATCTCTGAAATTTATTTCAAGTCATAAGACCTTGGAATGTATCTAAATTCATATACATATCAACAAATCTGCTATTATTTAGTTTATTTTACTCAAATATGATAACTATTGCTTCAGTTTGCTTCTCTAATATTGTGATGAAACAATGAACAAAATCAACTTGGGGTAGGAAAGGGTTTGTTTGGATTACAGGTAAATCTCATCATTGAAGAAAGCCAATGCAAGAGTTCAAGGCAGAAACCTTGAAGTAGGAAGGGAAGCAGAAACCATGGAGGAATGTTGCTCACTGGCTTTCCCCTAAGCCTGTGTCACATTTCCTATACCTGCCTAAGGATGGTGATGCCCACAGTGGACCAGGCCCTCCTACATCAATCAACAACCAATAAAATGTCTCACAGATGTGCTCGCAGGCCAATCTATTGGAGGCAATTTCTGATTTGATGTTTCTTCTTCACAGGTGTGACAAGATGATACAAAAAAGTAGCCACTAAACTCTTCTAAGATATGGAAGTTTCAAAAGTACAATTGTGTATAAACAAATGAAAAGTACTATGTACATATTTAAATGATGACTTAGGAAATATTAAAATTCCCTTAGGATTTTTCCTGTTCATAACTCTATTCGTGACTTTCAAAAGTTTGCATCTATATTTCTGGAGATCTTTTTCTAATTCTAAAAATAGCCAGCTTTTGCAGTATTTTTTGTTGTTGTTGTTGAATCAGGTGATTCTTCCTCCCAGCCCCATGCTCCCAAAAAAAAGAGACTCAGACTAATAAAAATCTACAAATACCTTTGTCATATAACTAGGCTTTGGCTAGATCATAACTTAAAATACCCAATTATTTGAGCCTACATTATGTCACATGGCTGGTTCCCTGTGCTCAGGTTCCATGTCCATCTATCTATCTTGTCACATCTTTGTCCAAATCTACTGCACAAGACATTATCCCTGAATCCTTTCTGCCAACTAGATGTTCCACCTCCTATTTCCCGACTAAGCTGTAGGCCAAAGATGTGTTATTGACAGGTGCTGAATCCATACAAATACAAGGTATTTCCTCTACTTATTTTTGAGATGCCGAAGAGCACAATTAGACACAATTAACTTCTCCAAAATCAATAATGATGAATAAAAGTAGAATTTTGAACCAGCCAATTTCATTCTAGAGTCCTGTCCTTGTTAGAAATCTATTTTATTTGTTTTGAGAATTTCATACATAAGCATGTAGTGAAATCATTTGCACCCCCTCCTTCTCCTTCTTCCAACTCATTCCTTGTCTTTCCTCATTCCTTCTCAACTTCATGACCTCTTCTTAATCATTTCAATTCACATATGTGCACACACATACACACACATGTGCATAACACATACACACATACATACACGCTCACACACACAGAGATACACACAAAACTTGCTGAGTCATTTAGTGTTGTTCATTGGTACATGATTTTAGGGTTGAGAATTTGAGATTATATAACCTATCAAGTTACATGTCCCTGGATTGAATAGATTCTCCCTTTCTAAGAAGCAATTGATTGTCTATGTAAGTTCATCTAAGTATGAACCCCAGTAAGATCCCCCTTTTCATGTTGACATGTTCACTCATGCCATCATTTCACAAGTATTGTTTTTGTAAGCATGTTTAAGAGGTCATGGGTGGCATTCCTTGTCATGTATAAAATACACTATCTTATTCATATGCCTTGGTCCTCAGGCTCTTAAAAATGTTTCTATTCCTCTTCAAAGGTGTCCCCTAAGCTTTAAATGTAGTGATTATTTTGTTTCTGGAGGTGGTCACCACATGGTCAGTTGTCCTTATTGTCAATTGCCGAGATTTGGAGTTCTCAAAAGGGCTCTACTCACTGGATAATGAAGAATCATTGATGAAGGGTGACAGCTACACTTATCTGTGAATATAAAAATGAACATTTAGAATACATTTGAGAATTATACCAGGTTAGTAAAATTATCGGGTTCTCCTTTAAAGTCTGTGTCCTCATTAGTCACAGATAGTTGGCTAAATTTACAGTACCAGGTATTGAGGTGGCCTTCAGTTCAGTTAGGTGATTATGGTCTTCAAGACATAAGTGGCACTATTCCGCCTTTGCATATATTTTGCCATGATGGTAATTAATGTGATTTGTAGACTTCGATCGTTCTTTTTCTCTGGTATCCTGTATAGTAGTTTTGGTACTGGGAAAGTCAGTCCTCAGGGACAGGCTTCCAAGTGAGCTCAAGTTCATATTGTCCAAGTCATGTGTCCAAGGTCTGTGTTGTCTTCAGCACCAAGGTCTTACCTTCAAGTTATGGAAGGCAGCTAGAGACTACAGCAATAACCAATATAATTTCAGGAGTCTCTTATACAACCCTTGCTAGAGACCAGCTCTAGCTGCAAGGTTCAGGTCCTGAGATGGGGAAAGGTCATTAGTGCAAATGAAGATGGTGACTACCTGTTGATGTTCAAGCAAGTAGCCCAGAATAGCTTGAGACATCTGTATTTCTACAATCACAAGCTAGCTCACCTGAGCAGAGATATTGTTGGTTGTTTTATTTAAAGAAATCATAATATCAGCATTATAAAAGCCCCATTATTAAAAAAAAAAGAAACCATAGTTTTTCTTCCACTTTCCTCCTCTTGCTAGATCAATCACTCCCAAACCTTATTTTATACTACAAAGCACCATTTCAGCAAGCCAAAAATAAATGTCTGGCCAGGCACCTCCCGTGGACATGAGCACATACCCAGCTGGCAACAAATGAAGTTACATAGTTATAGAAGGTGAAATACAGATTAAATATTTGTAGGTATAAGTCCAGTCATCAAATAGCACTCCTCTGTCATACTACTTTTTAAATTGCACATAGAGACCTACTCGTTGTACCAAGAAACTTTTCCTAATATACACCTATCAAATTCTGATGCCATTTTTCTAAGAACCATTTTTATGTAATTTTTTATTAGATATCTTCTTTATTTACATGTCATATTTCCCAGTTTTCATCCCAAAACAAAAAACAAAAAACAACAAGAACAAACCCCTGCTCCCTCCCTCCTACCCCTGCTCGCCAACCCACCCTCTCCCGCTTACTGGCTCTGGCATTCCCCTACACTGGGGCATAGAACCTTCACAGGGTCAAAGGCCTCTCCTCCCATTGATGACTGACTTGGCCATCCTCTACTATACACATGCTGCCAGAGCCATCAGTCCCACCATGTGTACTCTTTGGTTGGTGGCTTAGTCCCTGGGAGCTCTGAGGATACTAGTTAGTTCATATTGTTGTTCATCCTAAGGGGCTGCAAACCCTTCAGCTCCTTTGGTTTTTAAGTTTCTATTGATTAGACATAGTTCCCCTAGTTTTTTGAAGTTTATATTGATCAGAATAGCTTCTCTGTTTTAAGTCTCTGTTGGTCAGGCATTGCTTCCTCAGAACCTACTGCTCTCTATTATGCCACAGGCTTAGTCAGTGTGACTGTAGCTGTTTCTCTTAGAACATGATTACATGTCCCAAATGCCCAGGGTTAATGGTCACACCTGGAGTATTGATAGAATCAAAGAGGGAGAGGAGGGTTTTACCCTTTGAAAAATGATTGAGACAAACATATAATCATTCACAGGGCTTTTGGCCTACATGATCCCATCCTTATCCATGATGGACAAAGTGAAACTAAACTTTGCTATTATTATAGACACCATAGCAAAAAAACAAAGAGAGCTTGTAGCCCATACAATCTAGGTAATAGCCATAGAGGCTACCAAATTCACTACAGGCCCTTGCCAAGTGGGAAGAGGTTTCCATGGGTCTTGCCACGGTAGAGTTCCATTAGTGAAGCACTCACATGCGGTTCCCTGCAGATTCTGCATGCCCACAGCCAACTCCTGAGCAAAGACCTGAAGGGTTTTTCTTCTTGCCTGACATTGGAGTTATTGTTATTGGAATTATTGGAGCTCTTGGGGGATGGAGCATTATTACCTCTAGTTCAGTAACATCATTTAAATTATTTACATACCAGTACATATACACTTATATATTACAGTTGCATTTTAAATAAACACATAATAATAGCTTTGCAATCATCCTTGGTGTTCTTTATCCTTACTCCATCCTTGTCCTTTAGTATATTCCTCCCTTCCCCTCCACATACCCATCGCTCCCTTCACCCTAGAAAAACTGCCCCCCTTTCTCATTTTCTCCTTTATAACACCTGTGTCTTACCATCCCCTCTTTCTGGATCTCCTTCTGAACAGCACAACTCCTGCCATGTCCCTTTCTACTTTTCCCATTTTCTATGGTCATTACAGGTTACATATTTATATCTAAAGATTCAGAGCAAAAGCCACAAATAAGACAGAATCTATGATATTTGTTTTTCCAGGTTTGGTTTACCATGTGGTATATGTTCTAGTTTCCTCCATTCACCTGTAAATTCCATTACTCCTTATAGATGAATAACATTTCATAAGGCATAAGTCAACAGATACTAGGGTTGTTTCCATTTCCTAACTGTGGAGAATAGAGCAGTGACTAATATGGCTGATTAATCATCTATAGAGTATGGTGTGAAGTCCATTGGACATATAACAAAGAGGTCTTTGTTTAGTGGTCCAGTTGACCCATGGCACTGGCCACATGTGTGGCAGAAGATGGCTTGTTGGATATCTATGGGAGTAGAAGACCTTGAGCTTGAGGGTGTTCGATGCCCCAGTATAGGGGAATGCCAGTGTAGGAAGACTGGAGGGGGTGAGTGGGTGGGGGAGTGCCCTCATATAGGCAAGGGGAAGATGATGGGATAGAAGGTTTACAAAGGGGAGACTTGGAAAGGGGAAAATATTTGAAATATAAATAAAGAAAATATCCAATAAAAATAAAATAAAATATGAAAACAACAAAAAACTCAAGCAGATGTATAGATAGGTCATACAATAGTTGTACTTCTAGAATGTTTGCTATTTCTCCTCCCTTGTTTTCATGATGGTTGGACCTGTTTACAGTCCTCCCAATAGAGACCAAGGATTCCCCTACATCCTTACAATGCTTTCTTGTCATTTATTTTCTTGACAATAGCCATTATGACCTTGGTAAGGTGGTAAGTGAAAACTCAAAGTTGTTTTAATTTCTGTTTCTCTGATGTTGAAGGTGTTAAAAAGGATTTCTTGGCCATTTTCTTCTTTGGAGAACTCTGTTCAGATTCATATTCCATTTTTAATTGGGTCTCCCTTTTCTTGATTCTTTTTCTTAGTTCTTTAGCATACTCTGGACATTATTTCTCTATCAGATGTATGACATGCAAAGATTCTCTCCCATTCTGTAGAGCTCTCTTTTCACACAACGGTTTCACTCCTTTGCTCTACAGAAGCTAGTTCATTCCAGAACTTTGTCAACTGTTGGCCTTTATTTCTGAGAGGATGGCTTCCTAGTTAGAAAGTCCTTTTCTATACCCACAAACACCTATCTTATCATTATAGAATCCCGACTATGTGTTTTTCTAGCACTTTCATTATTTTGTTTTATATGGAGTTCTTTGAATCATCTAAAGTTGATTTGTGTGTGTGTGTGCAAAGTGATAGATATGGCTGAGGGGAATTTCATTCTTCTTCATATACACATCCAGGTTTCCCACCACCATGTGTTGAAGAGGCTACTTCAGTATTTTCTCTAGTGTGTATTTTTTTTTTGGGGGGGTATCTTTATCAAAGACAAAATGGTTGTAATTACGTTATTATTTTGTGGTTTTCTGCTTTCTTTCACTGTTCTGCACATGTTCCTGTGATATTACCATGCTGTTTTTACTACTACAAATCTGTAATGGTAGCATAAGTCTAGCCATCTGTCAGCATTGTTCTTTATGATCAAGACTGCTCTGGTAATCTGGGGATTTTTCTAATTCAATATGTATTTAAGCTTTTTTGTATTATTATTATTTCTGAGGATTCCATGGGGAATACATCTGGGATGGAGCTGAATATGTAGATTACTTTCAGTAGGATGGTCAGGAATATAACATTAATTCTACCAACCCATGAGCAAAAGAGGTCTGTTCACCTTCTAGTATTTAGCTGTACCTAAATACGATCATGTATTTTACTATTTACTGAAATTATTATATTTAAAATACATTGTCTTACATTGATTTCTGCCATGACAATAAAGACTAAATTTGGAAGAAAATTAATGCAGTTTTTACAATGATGGTTATGATCAAAAGGTTATGATATACTAAAACCAGTCTTACTTTGTCATAACATGTCAGATTACACATGGTGAACCACTAATTATGTATTATGTATGAGGGTGTTGGTGCGTGAGAGAAAGAAGAGAGAGGAAGACAACATCTGCCCCCCTTTCATAAATGACTCCTTCCTCTAATGACAATCCTAACCATTTAAGAATGCAGAGCATCCTGAATATATACACATTACAAGATTCTAACCTTGTGGCACTATTCCTTTGGGAATTTCTAAGAAATAAGTTTGGAGAACAACATTTAAGCATCCAAACCATTGGCTACACTAAGAAGCAAGTAGGTGCCAATTGAAACACTTGCAGTGATGTATTAAAATGTAATAATCTCTGAATTTTATAATTGTATGCCTTCAGAATAAATAAAAATTTGGGAATTATGCTAATTATAAGGTGGGCGTACTTGTGCGGTTTTTAAGTGAAAATTATTCTTCAGTCCATAATCTTTCTTTTCTTTCTTTCTTTCTTTCTTTCTTTCTTTCTTTCTTTCTTTCTTTCTTTCTTTTTTTAGTATAGAATAAAGTTTATTTAGGGTATGGGGAGGGGAGTTAAGAGGGTAGCAGAAGCAGAGAAAGGCATAGAGAGAGAGAGAGTAGAGAAGTAGGGGCCAGTCATGACCACATGGAGAGAGGGGGAGCAAGTGGATAAGAGGCAAGGTGAAGAAGCAGGAGTAAGAGCAGTCCATAATCTTTCAATAAACGTTTTTTATAATATAACCCATTTTAACTTTTCCTCAATTTATACTTTGAAAATTTTAAGTATATTTCTGATTTTATACAAAAAGCTAATGTTCAAGGTTTCAAAATTGCTGATGTCATGGAGCAGGTAATCTTCTAGATGACTAAAGCACAGCCGCTTGCACCATTTGTCACATCCTTGCTCAAAATTAAAAGCCATGCCTTTGGCATGGTGTACCTTTTCACACTGACATTTCAAAGCAGCCTGCAAAATTTAAATATCCAAGCTTGTGCTTGATACTGCTCTATACTTTCTTATTATTTTCTACTCTATGTTCTTATTTTTTCATGAGATTATTTGTTCCATTTTAAAGGTGAATATTAATGAAAGTACATTTAATAACTATTTTATTATCGAAAAAAACAAATCTGATCATGTTTTAATATGAGTATATTCACATATAAAAATATTTTTAAATTGAAATAGGGTGATGTGTGTTTTAAACATACTAAAGAATAGTATTTACTGATTATATAAAAATAAAACATTACATATTAACATAAATAACTTAAAGGACTATATAGAATTTACTAGAAGCTTTTATACCTATTAAGTACTTATAATAAAATTACAGTATGCAAAATCAATATAAAAGACAGATTACATGTATACTAACAATGTGTTCTCAGAGAATGAAATTAAGAAAAATGTTCCATACAAAATAACTGTAATAAATATACATCTAGGCATGTATCTAACAAAAAAGAGAAAGACCTATAGAATGAAAACAACACAACACTGTAAAAGAAAATCAATAGAGACACTGGCTGATGGGATAATGTCACATGTTCTTGCATTGACAGAATTAATATTTTGAAAAAGGTAATTCTACAAATTGTATTTAAAGTTGTAATGTAATACTTACAAATATTCTCATGTGACATTTCAAAGTTATAGGAAAAAAGAATTCATTTGGAACCACAAAAGACTATGACTAGCCAAAGGAGTAAGAATATAGCTGGAGGTATTAAAATATCCAACCTCAAATTATACTGTAGACTTACAGTGGTAAAGTCAATCTGCTGCTTATATAAAAGTAGATCAATAGAATAAAAATAATGGACCTATAAATTAAAGGCAAAGCTAAGTCCCCCTAAGTTTTGACAGAGGAGGAAATTATATATATATTAGCAAATTAAAGATAACCTGTTCAACAAGTGGCATTATTAAAATGAATATCCATTTTCAGAAGAATGAAATTAGATCTATATATTTCATCCTATAAGATATTCAATTCAAAAATAGTAAGAACTTAGTTTAAAACCTGAACTGCTGAAAACTTAGGAATACTCCTTAAGAGGGCAGGGTAGGTAAGAGCTTTCTGAATCAATGACATGAAAACTAGGATCAAGTATCAACAGGTAAAAATACATGAAATTAAAATTTCTGCACAGCAAAGGACACTACCTCCAGAGTCCACAGACAGGTTACAGAATGAAATCATTACCTGATATATTTCAGACAAAGGCCTAATATCTAGAATCTATAAATAACTGCAGAATTTAAATACCAGGAGAATAAGACTGCCAATCAACAGACAGGTTAATGAATTGAATAGATGGTTTTCAAAGAGAAGCACTGAGCCAATAACTATTTTTGGAAGTATTCACCATTTGATATCAGGAAAATGCAAATTAATGCTACCTTAAAATTTCTTCTCACCTCATTCAGAATAGATATCATCAAGAAATCTGACAACAAATATCAGATATGTAGAAAGGAACACTTATTCAGTGTAGATTTGGATGAAAATTAATATTGCCATTACAGAAATCAATTTGAAAATTTTCCATATTTTAAAATGAACTATTATATGGCCTGGCCATTTCACTTTTGGGCATATACCCCAAGACCTCCATACACAGCCACAGAAATATCTGACAGCTATGGTTTTGCTGATCTAGTCACTATAGCAAGAAAGTTGAACCAGTCTAGTTGTCTATAAACAGATGAATAGATAATAAAAATCGGGTACAAATGGAAACTGAAATACTGTTAACCTCTAAAGAAAAATAAAATCCTACCCTATAATATATTCATGCATACATGTGAGCAGATGCACATGTGAGTGAGTGAGTGCTTCATGACTCATAGAGAGGAGAACAGGAAAGGGTAATATTGGGTAATGAGGATAAACAAGATGCACGTAAGGGACACATGAGTTATGGAAGGGGCACAAAGCAAATAGTTTTCTCTAGTTTTAGCACTGTCATGGATTTAACCTATCTATTGATTGGCATTACTATTCTCTTGACATTTAGTTTCTTTAATTATTTTTAAGTTCTGAATATAAGTCCCTTGTCTGAAGTATATCAGGTAATGATTCCATTCTGTGGCTTGTAGGTTCTGACAATAGTGTCCTTTGTTATGCAGAAACTTTAAGTTCTTTGTGTCATTGTGTGTGCGGTGGATACATTTGTAAAATGTAGTGGGTAGTGAAAGTAGAAAATCCAAAGCAAAGTGCCATAGTCTCATAATGGCTGTCATGACTACATAAACATGTACAAGGATGTATGTATTTGTGGCCTGGGCAATACCTTATATGAGGGATTGTGTTAGTCTTGGTGTGTGATGTTTTCTGTTTGCAAGTTTTAAAAAAATTGAATGTGTTTTATTTAACAAAAATAATTAAATAAAATGAAAGATAATGATTATGAAAATTAATCAAGAATAATGATTCATTTTTTTAAGTTTAAATTATGATAGCATTTCTAGCTGCAGCTGAACAAATATGTGAGACATCTTACTATGACAAACAAAAATGATTAAAATAAGATTTTTAAAATTATTTTCCAGTCTGTATTTTATATGACTATAATTTCAAGTAGTATCTATTAGACTAGATCATTATAAATGATGTACTGTATGGAAAAATGTAAGTTTTGTTTCCAAAATGATTTAAGTTGAAAGTATGAAGAAGAGAAAGATTAAAACACACCAAAAAAAAAAAAACACCAAATACCTAATAAATTTCTAGTCATAATTTGGGAGGTGAAAGCATGAAGATTTATCATCTAAGGACTCCTCAAAGAAAATTTGAGAACATCATCTTCTTTCAAATCCCTGACTTTGCAGCAAACTACTTCTGGGCAGAAGGCAAATTGAACTAAATGTTACAAGCTCTTCAATTCTATGCATTAGAGAAAAGCTCTAAGAGAAGAAAGTTGAGACTTCATTGTTCAATTGCTTGGGGAGTTTGGCTTCAGTTGGTATATTTGATTCATTAATATTGACTTTGTAACAACAACATAAAGCACATGTGTATTTGTTACCTTAAAATAAAGCATCTGTTTTTTCTTTATGGGGCAAATGTTTACTTTAGATTTCACAGATAGATTGAAATCAGCGAAATAGTGAGGCAGTACTTTATCAAATTTAGAATGTTAGTCTCTGGAAAAAAGAAAAGAGTAATTTCTTAACTTGAAGCATATATTCTAGTGAACACATAATTTACAAGGAGGCTTTAACCAAGAGAGAGTACCAGTGTACACTATGAAGCAACAGAAAGGGCAGATTTGATTCAGACTTTAGAATCGGAATGAGCTTCAAATAAAGGTATATTTTAAAATCAAAAATCAGGACAAATGCTTACTATGAAGAAAATAATAGTGCGAAATAAATCCCAGGTAGTAACGTGCAAAGACAGAGAATAATAGAGAGATAGTGTAGACAAAAACAAAACAAACCTACAACAACAAAGCTTTTTTTCTTCTGTTGCTATAACAAAAGCAATTTAATAGAGGAGAAGTTTGTTTTGACTTAGAGTTCAGCACACAGTCTCCTGCAGGGAAACTCAAGGCAGCAGTGGGAGCTGCAGGAGCATTGTCATGGTCAGAAAACAGAGACAGCAAATAGCTGTGCTTATCCCATTTTTTTTGGTATAGTCAGGGATCCCTGCCCAAGGAATGGTGTCACCCATAGTGAGAGGATTTTTTTTTAAACTTTAATTAGCCTAATCAATTTAAGCCCTCATAGGCATGGCCAGAGGTACATTTGTCATGAGAATCTTTATCTCATCAATTGAGACTATTCATTGCAGACACTATAGGAAACTAAACAAGAAATAATGGAAAGGATGTCAGAGAAAACTGAGTCATCATATGCAAGTGATGAAACCTGTGAGCCATTAAGCCCCAGATCTTATTTTGCTACCTAACCACTTATGGATATATACCTAAGGCATCTAAATCATCATTACATAGACATCCTTGCATCACCATGATTTTTTAAGCACACTAGCAAACTTATGGCCTCAGAAGATGCCCATCACCAGATAGATGGAAATAGAAAATGTGGTAACACAGTAGAGTTTAGAAGCTAAAACCCATGTCCAAGTGTAAGAGCTATTTTTTCAATAATGTGAATGTTAAGAAGGAAGAAAGTAAATAACTATGCCTTGTCTTATATAACTGTTCTGCTTCAATTAGTGCAAAGATATGTTTTCATAAGACAATCTCTGTGGCCTCAACTTACAAGCAGGATGTAGTGTGATCAAAGTGACTGAGAGTCTCCTGTTAATGACCTGTGTCAGTCAGCTTCTATATACATATGGTTTCCAGCATCTTCTGGCTAAAGGAATGTCACACTATGGAATTTTACATGACCAACAAAATAAGGAGCCTAAAGAAAGGAAATTAGAAAGATAAGTGCTTTTTTTCACTTAAAATAAAAATATAAAAACTAATAAAGGCAAGAAATGGGAAAGGCATGGATGTACAGAGTAAAAAGAGGGGAAGGGGAAGAAGAGAAAGAAGGTTGAAAAGAAAAGCCAGATAAATAATTTTCAAATATATAAGCTTTCTGAAAACCATAGTATAGTATAAAAACATCAAATAAACAATCCTACTAATAGAGAGGCTGAGATAGGAGAAGCATGATTTCAAGACCATTATGTGGTACCCAGCAAGACACTGTCAGGTACAAATAAGCAGAAACTGTATGTGGATTGTACAATGTTGGACCTATTTCTCCAATTATCAAACTAGAGAGACCACTGGATGACAGCCAACAAATTTCTAATTTCTCATATTTTTGGATTTCAATCGATTAGGATATGTTGGTAATATTAATTTTCATATTAAGATATTAAGAAAAAGTAATTGTTACTTCCTGTTATTTTTGTTGTTAGATGTGGAATTAGGTTTGTATGGGTTTGTTGAAAGATTACTTTCTTGCTTCTCCTAGGGTGTAGTTTTGCTCCTTATGTTGATGTTTTCCATCTATTATCCTTTTTAGGGCTGGATTTGTGGAACGATATTGTGTAAGTTTGGTTTTGTCATGAAATATCTTGTTTTCTCTATGGTAACTGAGAGTTTTGCTGGGTACAGTAGCCTGGGCTGGCATTTGTGTTCTCTTAGGGTCTGTATGACATCTGCCTAGGATCTTCTAGCTTTCATAGTCTTTGGGGAGAAATCTGGTGTAATTCTGATAGGCCTGACTTTATAAGTTACTTGACTTTTTTCCCTTACTGCTTTTAAAATTCTTTCTCTGTTTAATGCATTTGGTGTTTTGATTATTATTTAACGGGAGGAATTTCTTTTCTGGTCCAGTCTAATTGGAGTTCTGTAGGCTTCTTGAATGTTCATGGGCATCTCTTTCTTTAGGTTAGGAAATTTCAAAATTATTTATACAGCCAAAAGAAATGTAGACAATTAATTTGGGAGGTGGCTTGTAAGAGAACAAGAAAGAGTGAGACCGAATGGTTTGCTCGATGTTTGTAACTCTTGTATCAAGTTTGAAGAAGAAGACTTTATAAGTTACTCTTTCTCTGAGATGAATGCTTTTCCAAATTATCACAGCCAATGAACCAGATTCTTACCCTCACCTGATGTCTGTGCCACCCTCCAAGCAGAACCATTGTTCATTGAAACAGTTGGTGAATGACTTTATGGATAGAGCATCTTAGTATACACAGCATTTCTTAAATGAATGTAACCTGTTCTCTGTGGGCTGAGAATAAAGTCACTCACTCAAGTCAAATAGCTTTGACCATAGCAAGAAGTTTGTATCTAAAAATCATGCCTACAGCTTTTCCCTTGCTTCCTGCTCTCCTTCCTTCCCATGTTTCTTTTAAGACAAAGTCTCAGAAGCCCCAAGTCTCAAACTCAATGTGAGAATGTCTTTGATCTGACGTTCCTGCTTCCACCCATTAACCATCATGCCTGACTACATTTTACATATTTAAGTTTTGAGTCAGGATCTTATGTAGCCAAGGCTGGTCTTGAATACCTGATCTTCCTGCTTTTACCTACCCATTGCTGTAATTACAGATGTGTGCTGCCATGCCTATCTCTGCCTATACATTTTAAAAACATAAGGTCCAGAGACTGCTACTATCCACAAATAAATGCATTTCTGGCTTTACTAATAAAGCTTTATAAAATTTTTACTTATTAGTGTTAATTATTTAATTTCACATAAAACCTATGAAATCCTTTACTCTAAAGAGAAGTGATGGAGAGCATTACCTTTTAAAACATTTGTTTGTTTTTTTTTAAATTATTTAATTGCTAAACACTATGTTCGTAAGTGTTAGAGTCTTCATACTTCTAATACAGGACCTTGATAAATATAATTCTTTTATAGATTACTGAAGTAAGAGTTCTGTAATTTGAAATTGACCAATTTTCAAGTGAATAATGTGTTGCAACTGCCACTTCTGTCTAGTTTCAAGGTATTTCCATTACTCCACAGTAAATTTATTATGTGTTGATCGTTGGACACAGGAGCCAAACCTAAAGTGCTCAGTAGCCCACAACTGAAACAATAGAGTAAGATAAATAATGAGTGTATTAGACTATTGTCATACAATATGGCTTATTAACATACATGGGTCTATCCTCACATAAATAAATAACAATTAAAAAAAGAAAAAAATCGTGCCTACAATTCATTCCTTGGTGCAGCAGAACTGTCAACCCTTAGCTTAACTATGATGGAGGTAAACTCCTTTGGTCATGTGAAGGTCATTGAAGCACAGCCTTATTACAACGAAGTTCAATGTCTAAAAATTTTTGTTATTTTGGGCTTGTACCACCGTAAGAGCCAAGAATTTAAGCTCTACTAAATATAAAAGAAACAAACAAAAAGACTTTATCTATTTATGTTCATTGAAAAAATACTAGTAGTGGTGTATTATTAATGGTGGTGTATAAGACTGTTCAATTGGTTGTTGTTTTATATCAAACAACTTTTATAGTACTCACTTTTATTGTTACAATATTTTATACATTTTAAAGAATATGACAAAATTAAAAAAAAGGAAGGTTTTGCAGGAATTGAAGGGAGGGTCTCTGGGAGGATTTGGGGTACAAAAGGGAAACAAGAATGTCATATAATTCTATTTACTTAAAATATGTTTTTAAATGTTAACAAATTTAGATAAATTGAAATCATATATCATTTCTCATCATAATGCAATAAAACTTAAATCAATAAAAAAGAAAAGAAAAGCTATGTCTTTCGTGCAAATTATTGGAAATAAGATTTGACTGGGGAATACCCCCTTGGGATCTTAGCTACAGACAGACAGATGGAGACTGGCCCGATCAAGAAGACATGTAATATATATGCTGACCTCTCTATATGGGAACAGCTCCAAGGCTGGCTGAGAGGTGAATATTTATAAGTAGTCAATACATCTTATTGGCTACAAAATCTTCAAGACTATCATGCCATTCTCTTAAATGGCATGGACAAAAAAATTATATCACAATTTGGTTACAATCCAAACTAACTTATAAGAAAGACAGATGTCTTTCACCTGCTCAAACATAACAAAAAACAAAAAAACAAAAACAAAAATCTTCATAAACTGAGCTGTGTACCTTGTACATTTCATATATTGTTGGTACATATTACCTGTAATAGTGAGAATGTTGAGAAGGATGAACATTCCTCCATTGCTGGTGGGATTGCAAACTGGTACAACCACTCTGGAAATCAATCTGGAGGTTCCTCCGAAAACTGGAAATAGATATACCTGAAGACCCAGCTGTACCACTCTTAGGCAAATACCCAAAGGAGACCCCACCATGCCACAGGGACACATGTTCCACTATGTTCCACTGGAAACAACCCAGATGTTCCTCAACAGAAGAATGGATACAGAAAATATGGTTCATTTACACAATCAAATACTATTCAGCTACAAAGAACAAGGACATTCTGAATTTTGCAGGCAAATAGATATAATTAGAAAATATTATCCTGAGTGAAGTAACTCAAGACCAAAAGGACATGCATGGTATGTACTCACTAAAAAAGTGAATATTAGCTAAAAAAAAAAAAAAGTACAGAATACCTAGGATACAATCCACAGAACTCAAGAAGCTCAACAAGAAGAAGGGCCCAGTCTTATTTGGGAGGGAGAAGAAAGCAATCAAGGGAGGCAGAGGGAGGGAGGGACCTGGGTGGGAGAGGGGAAGGGGAGGGGAAAAGGGAAACATGATCAGGTATTGGTGGAGAACAGGAGAGAAGCTCCAAGGGCCAGCAGAATGAATGGAAATATGCAACCTCCGGGGTGGGAGGTGAGGAGACACTCTAGAAACTACCATGGACCTAGGAGATGCTAGACTGAAATGCCCAGCAGTGGAGAAAGGGAACTTAGAGAACCCACCTCCAGCAAAAAGACAGGGCATCAAGTAGAGGGATGGGGTTGCCATCCCACAGTCAAAAACTCTGACCCAGAATTGTTTCTGTCTAAAAGAACTGCAGGGACAAAAATGAAGAGACTGAGGGGATGGTGGTCCTGTGACCTGCCCAACTTGGGATCCATATCAAGAGGAGGCTCCAACGTCTGACACTATTACTGATGCTATGGTGTGCTCACAAACAGGAACCTAGCATGGATGTCCTCCAAGAGGTCCAACAAGCAGCTGACTGAGACAAACTCAGATAATTACACCCCACCAATGAACTGAAGTCAGGTACCCCTTTGGTTGAATTAGGGAATCAGGCTAGAAGAAGCTGAAGAGGAGGGTGACCCCATAGGAAGATCAGCAGTCTTAACTAACAAGGACCCTTGAGATCTCTCAGACATTGAGCCACCAACCAAATAGCATATACTAGCTGGTCTAAAGCCCCCGACACATATAGAGAAGAGGACTGCCTGGTCTGGCCTGGCAGGGTTGGGTGGGGTGAGAGGAGGGCATCTGTCCCCTGTCTGCTCCACCATAAAGTAGAGAAGGGGCAGAGCAGGTTTTTCTTTGCTCATTCCCTTGGAGCCGGGTCACCTACAACTCTCATACCCAGTGGCAGCTCTAATTTGCTGCCCAAGCAAGGTGCAGAGTCCTCTCTCCCATGTGCTGCAGCCCATGAGAGTCAGGAACAGCTCTCTAGTTCTCGTGACACCACAGCCAGCTCTCTTGCCTGCTGTGGATAGCAGCAGGGATCGGGGAGGACATCTCTCCTTTGCCCAGGCTGCTGTATGGAAAACAAGTTGTCAGGCCAGAGCTCGCATGCTCACATGCCCAGGGCTAGCTCTTCCAAGATACCCTGGCAAATGGTGGGGCCAATTCTCCACAGTCTTCAAACATCAATATGTCCCCAAGTGGTAGCCTGACCCCTGCAGCTGTAGAGCAGACTCAGACACAGTCCCTGATGGAAGCACAGGCCAGGACCGCATCATGGTCCCAGGTGGCATCACCTGCAACTCAAATCAGGCTGTTCCTCACCAACCTCAAGTCTCCAGTGCTTCCTCTCTTCATCGTGCCCACATTCTTTAGGTTTTCTTGCTCTGTCATTTCTCTACCACTTAGTTGTTCCTTTTAGTGCTACTCAGGGCCTCTGAGTGTGTGGGGTCATCTCAGTTGTAGTCTTCCCCTGCCCAGGCCTGTCCATCACCAGACTGGTTGTCATCACAGGATAGTTCCCTGTCTGGGCCACATGGCACCTGTCTGCTGATCCTCCGGGGCTTGCTCCTCACTAAATTTGTCTGACTGGCCCATGACAAAGGTTATCTGTCTTGGGATTACTCCCTCCAGGGCTTGAGATCCCAGATGGGATCCTTCTAGTCTCCTGCTTTCTCCCTGTCCTCGGAGCCCATCTGAGCCTGCCTGGGGCCAGATGGATGGTAACATCAGTCTCACTTTTTTCAGAGGTTGTGAGGCTACCAACCATTCTGCTGTTCACTGGTCAGAATACTGAGTGTAGACATAGCCTCTCTCTCTCTCTCTCTCTCTCTCTCTCTCTCTTTCTCTGCCACCTACTGATGTACATGTGACACAACAGCCAAACCTGCAAAGCCCCCAGGGGCAGAGCAGACATTTTCTTCTTCTTCTTCTTCTTCTTCTTCTTATTATTATTATTATTATTATTATTATTATTATTACTATTATTATCATCATCATCTTTATTATTATTATTATTATTATTATTTTATTTATTTCAAATGTTACCCCCTTACTTGTCCCCCTCAGGAGCCAGAGTTCTTAATTCCATCCTCCTTCCCCTTTGCTTCTGAGAGGGTGCTCCCTCACCAACCCACCAAGCCCCACCTCACCCCTTCCAGCATTCCCCTTCCATGGGGTGTCGAGTTTCTACAGCATTAGGCACATCTTCTCCCTCTAAAGCCAGAGAAGGCAGTCCTCTGCTAGATATATGCCAGGGGCCACCGACCAGCCCATGTTTGTTATTTGGTTGGTAACTTAGTCTCTGGGAGCTTGCATGGGTTCAGGTTTCTTGATACTGTTGTTCTTCTGAAGGGGTTGCCATCCCCTTCGGCTCCTTCAGTCCTTCCCTTAACTCTTACATTGAGGTCCCAGACCATAGTCTAATGGTTGGCTGTAAATATCTACATCTGTCTCATTCAGCTGCTGGTAAAGGCTCTCAGAGGACAGCCATGCTAGGCTCCTGTTTCCAAGCATAGCATGACATCAGTAAAAGTGTCAGGGTTTGGTGCCCAGAGCAGACATTCTTAACAGAAGTCTCTCCCTGTGCTTTTGTACCTTGACTAGAAGTTAGCTTGCTACCAACATTGATAGATGGAGATTTCCAAACTGGTAATACAGACTCTAACCAGGTCAGGCCTTATGATGATCTCAGTGTGAAGCATTCTCATTTACATTATGGCCTCTAAAATTTCCCTTATAACAAAGAGAAGACAGGTGGGAGGGACTTCTTCCTCTGGCATCAGGTCTTCATTTTGCTTGACTCCAAAATCTTCTGACAAGCTGTACTTCTGACCTTTCTCCACTATAGGTAACGTTTGCTTCTTCTGATGCTTTGTCAGAAGGTTTTCTGGGACAGAGGGCCAATGGATATCTGGCCTCCCTTCTGTGTTCACCACTTTGGCTTACAAGAAAATAACATCTTGAGAAGTGGTGAGTTTAGTGTCCCGACTTAGGAAGAGGCAAGTGCTGTCTTTTAGACCTATTTCTCTACATTTTCCTGATAAACCTTAGTAGGGAAAAGGTAAAGGCTGTCTCAGGCTTATTTTTGTGCATCTCTCTGATAAGCGCTGAACTAAAATCTGTGTAATAAGCTCAGTGGTATCTAAAAACTGCAGGCCTCTACCAATATTATTATGACAGCAAAGTCAGACAAATTTACAAGAAACAAGGAAAAAATCAACCACAGAACCATTTCTCTAATGAGCATAGATGCCAATTTTATAAACAAAATATCTATCAAACAAATTTAAGAATATATTAAGAAGATCATGATCACAACTACCTATTTTTATACCTGGGATGCAAGAGCATATCGGTATAAATAAAGCAGTAAGATAAATACACCATATAAATAAACCAAGTGGCAGAAATCACATGACCATTTTGATATAGAAAAGAGATTTTCTAGTATTGAACATCTATTCATGATAGAAGTCTGGCAGAAATTAGAAATATATGAAACATACTTCAACGTAATAAAGACCGTATATGACAAATGTGTAGCTTACTTCATACTAAATGGGACAAAATTCATGAGACCATGAAGACTGGAGTAAGACAAAGGTAGCCACTGTCAATACTAATTAAGTTAAAAACTTGGATGACATAAAAAGTGAAATTTCAGATGCACTATCCATAACTCATTTTTAGAGTAACAAATTCCACCAAAGTTTCAGACTTACCTGGCATGGAAGGACATGATACCACAGTCACTGTCAGGCCCTGTGTTGGCAAGTCAGGTAAGGACTGCAGATGTCATCATTACCAACAGGTGCCTCGTGTCCTCTGTTAGGCTCTATGCTAATCAGTTATCAGTCACATCCTCCAAATGATGTAAACAATAGTATTCCTTTGTCTCATATTAAAGGGCTGTGTGTCAGGCTGATTATTGTGCATTTCCCTGATAAACACTCAACTGAAGCTTGTATAATAAGCTCTTTAAAAACTTTAAAGAAACTAAAGTTTGAGAAGCCTTATCTTCTTTGTGTTATCACATAATCCATATATTGGATTTTGGACTCTTGCTTCTAAGTCCAAGCTACAACCAAATACTACACTTAGGAGGGCTCAGATCTATCATAGGCTTTTGCCTACACTATTTCTTTTGCAGTTCTAAATAATTTTATGAAATTGACTGTTCTTTACATGCTAAAAATTTTGGCAGACAATATTTCTTTTTAAAGATATCTATAATATATTTTTATTTGGCATCATAATTTCTTCATTCATTTGAGATTCTATTAGTCTTTCTTTACTTTTTACAACCACACAACTGCTTCTGAAGACTTTATTGAATGCCAAAACTTAGATAACGCTTTTGTTTCACCATGCTAGAAATCTACAGGTCACATGAAACAAATGGCTCAGTTATTAAATCTATTGCACAAGCACAGGGCCTTGGGTTGTTTAGCAGCACCCACATGGTGGTTCACCACCATTCATGACTCTACTTCCAAGGGGTCTAAAACATTCCTCTCACCTACCCAGACCCTGGGTATACATGTGTTATGGCAGATAACACTTCGAAAGTGTCTTTCAAGAATAATGACATTTTTCTTCTGAAAGGAATTAATTTTAAAGTTTCAGAAGAAAATTATTCACATGAATACAATTTAAATTTAGATAGCTAAATCTTCTAGATTACAAGCTTATTCATGAGTTTCTTATTAGTCTTGATCAGTATTCCTTCCCTCATTCTATTATAATGGCAATTACACAGATTCATTAATCCCACAACATTACTGAACATTTCAAATTTACTAAAATAGAATCTATAAGTATCAGCTGGATATTTAAATTGATAATTTAAGTTCATAAATGGAAAGTGAAGAGTTAGTTGAAATTTTGGGAAAGATATCAATGCACTAACATATTTGTGTATCAATTGCCATGAAAATCACACACATATATTGAAACTTACATTGACCTTCAGGTTTCAATGTCAACAGAAAACAATTCAGGGATGACTTAGGGGGTGGGGGAGCTGAGATCTTCTCTCCCCTGTATTGGCCTTTCCTTGCAGCATCTTCATCTGATACTTCTAAGTCGCCATTTTCACTGAAATAATTCACATTTCTTCTAAATCAAGCACAGAAAAGTCGATATTTTCTCTTGCTTCTCTGTAGTCTTTGATAGAGCTACAGCAGATGCTTTTGAAAAAAATGCTGAGGCTACGCTACTCTGAACTGCAAAATGCAGCTGTGGTTTAATTGTGTTAACACAGACAGGAGATCTCTCCACAAGCATTGGATAGTCATGAGCTATTATATACAGAGTCAGACAAAATAACTAAATGATCGACCCAATGAATAAAAAATGTAGCGTGTTGTCATAACCATTGGGAAGGAAATGTGTCTAGGTCATAATTGTTCACAAATGGTCTGCATGGTTATTCTGGAGTGCCCATAGCAATTTCCCTAGCAATGGCCATTAGATGAGAGTGTCAGGGCGAGCAAAACAGTTTTGCTCTGTTACTGACAATGACACTAAGAACATTTTGTGCAATTGCCCACTCCATGAAATCATAGGCCTGATGCTAATATATTGAAGTCTAAAATAATGCATGATTTCAAATCACTAGATTTTGACAAATCATATACCACAGGATTATTCTAATTTGCATTTTCTCTATCATCCATATTCGAAACCCTCACATGATACTTTTAATTTTAAGCTTTTAATTATCTGACAGTGTGGTATGTGTTGAGTAAAATTTCCTTACAAGCTTTACATCTCACTAAATATCTATTCATCTTAATAGCTTCTCTGTCCATTCAAATATTCTTTACAAATTGTGTGCTCATTTATATTTCATGTTCTATTTAATTCGTTAGATGTCTTGACTGATATTTATGTCTTTTTATCTTATAACTATTGTACCTTATTGATTTGGTATTTTGCAAACATCTTTGACACAAATGTTCTCTGTCTTTTCCATTAATATGCTATTGGATAGTTTCTCCTTAATGAGTAAGGAAGGATTGTATAGGTTGGCTTCAGCTGCTGTAGAATAATAACATAAACCACCTACTTTATGGACAACCAAAACTCATATTTTCAGTGTGAAGCCTAGAAAGTTTAGGGTCAAATAAACAATAAAATTGCATTGTCTACTGAGGATCCTCTTCACATACCACAATCTCTATGTCTTCACCTGACTAAACTGTCAAAGTTTGCTGTGATCTCCCTATGAATTCCATCCCAGTTATGAAAATCCATGTTCACACCTACTTCAGGGGTTACCAACCTTCCTAATACTGCAATCCTTTAATACTGTTCCTCATATTATGGTGACCCCAACCATAAAATTATTTTTGTTTCTACATCATAAATGTAATGTTCCCACTGTTATGAATCATAATGTAAATATCTGTTATGCAGATACCTGATATTTGACTCCTATGAAAGAATCATTCGATCCCCAAAGGGGTCAAGACCCACAGCTTAAGAACCACTGACTTAGTTACTCCCCAAGACTTCACTTTCAAAGAAACTTACATTAGGGTATGGCTTCAATGCAATTGTGTAGATATAAATATTCAGACCATAGTCTTCATTCTTTTAGATGTTTTCATTTTAAAGGATATAATTCCTTTTATGAACATTTTTGTGACTAGCTCTTAAAATTATCCCATAGACTAATTCATGGAAATATATCTGACTCTTAATACTTTGTACTTTTCAATTTCTTTAAAAAGAAATTTTATGTGCCAGGGATTCTTTTTTAATTTCATACTCTTCCATTTGGGTTATCAGTTGTCCCAGAACTTTCTGTTGCCTGCTCTGTCTTTTCCTACTGATCTGCATGACCAAATCTCTCACATCTTCAACTTCAATGTCACTTCTTGCCTCTCAGTTATATCCTATCCATTGGCTCTATCAATCCTATGCCAATACAAACGGCAGAGTTCAAAAAACTTTTGGATACACCTTTATTTCTGTGGACACCTTTCCACAAGTTTTCTTTTCCTCTTAAAAAAAAAGTTGTGAGGAATTACAGTTTTAAACTGCCAAAGGAGCCTCATGTGAATTTGATGAAGTACGTACTAAAGCCAGTGAAATGTGCCAAAATGTAGTTGGAACTAGGAGAAAGTGGTAGAGGTTTGGAAAATAGCATAGCAATTGTAAGCTAGGAGAGAAGGTAGAAGTGGTGGGAGGTTATATGTGTTGGTGACAGAAAGAGCAAGCTGTACAAGTTGAGTGTGTTTGCTTGAAAAAGTACACAAATCATAGTGACAGGATTAGAGAAAGAACATACTGGAGCAGGGTAAAAAAAAAAAAAAGATATGGCTTATTGAGAACCTAAAAAACAAACAAGCAAACATAAACAAGACAAAACAAAACAAAAACATATATGTCAATTAACATTAAACTAAAGGGTAATCACTAAATAAAAAAAACGATGTCCTGTCTTATGACTCACTTTATTCCATAAGTATCCTTGCACTCAACACAATTTCTATTTATAAAGGGAGACTCGGGAAATTGGTGTTGCTTCAATAAGGACATGGGAACTAGATGAGTTGACACCATGGCCTCTCTTTCTCTGTCTTAATTAAACGGGTTGCATTTTGAGAATGTGCTATCACTGCAAGATATTTATTTCAGGTGTGATCTGACCAAGCTCCCTGCTATTTTAAGTGCTTGAGTCTCTAAGAATCCACTCTCCACATTATTCTACTTGCTGACACTTACAGAAAGTAAGACTCACACTGTGTCAAAATAGGAAGAAAAGACTCAGAAGTTATCTGCCTACACTTTGAATTGCACAAAAGCAGTGAGAAAGAGCTTTAGAGTCCAGACTTCAGCTTGCCTGGCTGCCTCAATCTTCCCTAAGTGCTGTTTGACTAGAACATTATTTGCTTCTCTTTGCCTCTGGTATTCCAAACCAAAAGAGTTCACTAGAGTAACAAAACTTATTAGAATCTCTCTGTGTGCCTCTGTCTCTCTCACTGTCTTTCTATCTCTGTTTCTGTCCATCTCTGTATCTGTCTCTGTCTCTGTCTCTGTTTCTCTCTCTCTCTCTCTCTCTCTCTCTCTCTCTCTCTCTCTCTCTCTGTGTGTGTGTGTGTGTGTGTGTGTGTGTGTGTGTGTCTGTGTGTGTGTGTGTCTGTGTGTGTGTGTGTATTTATTATGAATGCTGTCTTTGAAAGGATTGCCATTGCTATAAAGAGACACCATGACCAAGGCAACTCTTACAAGGACAACATTTAATTGGGGCTGGCTTCCAAGTTCAGAGCTTCAGTCCATAATCATCAAGAAATGAAGCATGCCAGCATCTAAGCAGGCATAGAGATAGAGGAGCAGAGAGTTCTATATCTTGAAAGAAGGCAAACAGGAGTACACTTGACTTCTAGGCAGCTAGGAGGAAGGTCTCTCAAAGCCTACCCCCATACTTAAACACTTCTTCCAACAAGGTCACCCCTCTTAATAGTGTCACTCCCTGGGCCATACATATTCAAACTACCACAGTAAGTATGTATGTATTATGTATATATGTATGCATGCATGCATGTATGTATGCATAAAAGGAATTTATTAGAATGACTTACATGCTGAGATCTAGCAAATTCAATGTTGGCAAGCTATGAATAGAAAGTCCAAGAATCCAGTAGCTTCTCAGTCCACAAAGCTGTATGTCTTCACTGTTCTCCATTATACTCTGGAATTCAGAAGATGTTGCTCTAATGTCACTGAATAAGTGGACTTGCTAGCAAGGTGAGAGCAATCAGGTTTTGAACAAAAGCTTCCTTCCTCCATGTCCTCATAAAGTGTGAACTGGATTAGATGTGGGTTTTTCCAGCTTGAAAGATCTGGATTAAAGGAGTATCTTTCTCACTAAAGCTCCAGATTAGATGTGGATCTTCCTACTTCAAATTAAGCAAAAACCCCTCACAGGTGTGCTCTTTATCTTTTGGGGTTTTAGTTAATTACACATATCCAGATTGACAACCAAGAATAGTTGAGCCACTGTTACCTCTAACATTTACAAGTATGACTGTGCTTATGCACATAGCAATCTGAAATGTACTCAGCACATCCAATAATGCTATTTTGTATTAGCCATCATAGTAAATGTAGCTTTTCCCTCTAGTGTGGTCCAGTCTGAAGGTCTGCATGGAGCTGCGGTTGCAAGGTTTTCTTCTTCAGGATGGGGTTTTATGAAAGATACCAAATGAGGTTTAGAAAGCTGATTCCTATGCCTGGAAACAATTGGTGATCCAGAACAAAAATAAGTACAACACACCCAAATATAGAATGATAGTTCATGTAACTAACAGTGATATCATTTGCCAGAGTGCATATGCCCATATAGAAGATATGATATTCTGCTCAGTCTATGCAGATGAACTTCCAAAATATGGTGTAAAAGTTGGTCTGACAAATTTTGCTGAAGCCTTTGTACTGGCCTGCTGCTGGCTCACAGGCTTCTCAATAGGTTTGACCAGACCTATGAAGGCCAAGTGAAGATGACTGGAGATGAATACAATGTGGAACACATTAAAGGTCAGCCTGGTGCCTTCACTTACTATTTGAATGCAGGTCTTGCCCAAACTTCAACTGGCAATAAAGAGTTTGGGGCCCTGAGGGGAGCTGTGGATGGAAGCTTGTCTATTTCTCATAGTACAAAACGATTGATTTCCTAGTTATGACTCTGAAAGTGAGGAGTTCAATGCAGAAGCACCTAGGAAGCACAACATGGGTAAGAATGTTGGAGACTACATGTGCTACCTAATAGAGGAAGATGAAGATGCCTGTAAGAAACAGCTCTCCTGGTACATACAGAACAGCATAACTCTCAGCATGGAGGAAGTATATAAGAAAGCTCAGGCTACTATCTGAGAGACTATAGTCTATGAGAAGAGGAACCAAGAGAGAAGCAAAGAAGAGTTAGAATCATCCCAATGTCTCTTGCCCAGAAGAAAGATGAGTTTCTCAAAAGAAGACAAGTTTCCTCAGAGCTCAGGAATGGGGTGCTGAAAGCTAAAGCAATTTTCTATGAGGATTTTTTTTTTTCATGAAAACAACAAACTTATTGACCAAGCCAAAAAAATAGTAAATGTTGCTATTTTAATCATCTTTCTCCCATGCCTCTTGTAATTTGGATGAAAATGATCCCCAAGCCTCAGAGGGAGTAACACTGTTTGAAAGGATTAGGAGCTATGGCCTTGTTGGAGTAGGTGTGGCCTTTTTGGAGAAAGTGTGTCACTGAGGGGATGGGCTTTGGGGTTTCAGAAGCCCAATCCAGAACCAGTGACTCTCACTCTTTCTTCTGCCTTTGGATCCAGATATAGAACTTTCAGCTACAGTGTCTACCTGTATGCTGCCATGCTTCCCTGCATGAGAATAATGAACTAAACAACTCTAAGCTAGTCCCAATTAAATGCTTTCTTTTATACAAGTTGCCATGATATTGATGTCTCTTTACAGCAACAGAAGAATAACTAAAGCACCCCCTTCAGCCTTTATTTATTTTATTTACAGTTTGTGCTCAATGCAAATCAGTCTCATAACATGAGATACTACTATGAATCAAGACATAAATATACATACATAATATACACATAGTAGATATATAGTGTTTAGATATTAATCAAGGCAGAGCATTCATTCACATACATGGTAGCTTTGAAACAATGTGAATTGACTGTTCCTGTGCAAGTTCCTAAATATGGGGCAGGGAGAGACATGGTGGTGATTTTAGATCTCAAGTCACATGGGCATCTGCATGTCACTATATGGACATAAAATGTTCTTGGGAGTGGCCATGCTTCAAAAGGCTTTCAATCTTCAACAGAGTTGGAAATAAGTTACTGGAGTATGAAGAGCTTATTGAAACTCAGGAACAACTTTAAATTTATAAAAAATATTAAATGATAACAGAAAGTATCCCAAATAGGCTAATTCAGATCCATTGTTCAATTTTTCTCTTTAAATACTGGCTTTACAAAAAGAATATAAAAGGTTTTGAGAACTTAATACAACTTAAGCATTCAGTCTTCATGTCTCTGATGCTGGACTGAGAGCTTAGCTCCTTTATATATTTGCCTTTCTACTTTCAAGACGTGCAATTTTACCTTTATAAAGGGTCATATTTTAAATTATGAAAAGATCTCACTATGTGAAGTTATTTTTAAAATCTTTTATAAGTATGTGCTATTTCAGATTGTTATTTGAAGAGTAGTTCTTTGGATTTCACTTCATCTGGCAGGTTGAGGTCATGTTATTGATGATGTTGTATTTATTTATTATGCAGCATAGAAATGTAGAGGGGCTGTTTTGTAGTTAGTAGAAGTCACTGCAATTCTATTCTCTGGAACTCATCAGCTAAGTGAATATGGCATGTTCTTGAGTAAATAGATGATTGGAAATGGTGAATTACTGACTTTGTAAGGTGCGATTTATTCATTAAGTCATTACTTGACTTAAGGGTGAACCACAACCCACCATTACCTAGCATGTGTCAATTACTAGATAAAGGTCAAATCGAATGTCAAACCTGAAGCCTCAGGGAGAGGGGTGAAATAATCAGCTCCAAAGAGACCAGCATGAAGCGTCTTCTAGAGTTCATCATATTAAATTAGGAGTATGAAACATTGCATTGACTGCCAAGTCCTTCAATTGTACACAGGACCATAGAAGCATTTGTTTACTAATTATAATGTAAGTACATCATTCTTCCCTTCCCTCTAAACTCTCCCACGTACCTTGTCTTGCTCTTTTAAATTCATGGCCTCTTTTATGATTGTTTCTACATACACACACATATATATGAATATATTATATATATGTATATATATATACACATATATATGAATATATGTGTATATATATATATATATATATATATATATGAACATTGCCAACCTGCTTGCCTACAGGTGGAAGAACCAATTGAAACAAAACCTCTCATTTTACATAAACTTGATCTCTAGGCAGGACTTAAGTCATTTGTGAAGTTCTTCACATGACCCGCAAACTATTGAAATGTGTAATAGTTTCAGTACAATAAGCTGTGGGATTAGATTAGGTGCAGACTCAATTCTTCTTCCTTGCTACATCAGGCTTGTTGTTCCCTTTGGGGATTCTGCTGTTAGAAGGTGGTAAAATAAAGATGCTTCTTGGGCTGAGTCTGAGACAGAGAGACCATAGGAGAACAGCTGTTAAGTGCAAAGTATTGCTACCTTTCTTGTGGTATTAGTAGAATTTGTTCACTGGAGATATTACTTGCTCTAGAGATATTACATCAGTTGCTTGGTTGAAATAATTCTTCATAGGTAGGAGCAGTGCAGAAACAGCAATCCACCCCCAGCTTGACCAGTAACCTTCTGCCTACATCCTCTCCATCCCCTTGTTTCCTGACTCTTTGGACACAAGCATATTGTTCATCCAGCTGGCAAAGTGCTAATCTCACTTTCACAAAAGAGATTTATAAATATCCAACTGGCTGTAAAATATCAGAGTCTCACAGTCAGTCCATGAGGCGTAGTCTCAGAATCAGAATCCCTTTTTTCCCCCTTATCTAATAGTTTTTCCAGTACCCTGATATTTTCTCTCCACTCAAGATATATAAAGTTAAAAATGTCCATCTTATACCACAATATTTTTATTTATGTATAGGTTATTTATTGATCTTTACCCATGAGCTGGTAAAAAATTATAACAGATAGCTAGCTTGTAGTAGACATGAGCTGCAATGAATTAAGTATTCCTAGAAGTAAAAATCAGACTTGAGTGTGAATAGTGGTGCTCTCAGTCCTCCTGTCTGAAGATTACATGGACTTACTACAGCCAGCATAGAAACACTAATTCTTTTCCAAAATGGAGTTCGTGAGTTTCAATAGCACCCAAAAGAATAAAGACAAATTTTATTAAGATCCATAAAAATGAAATGTAAAAAATATGGAACGGTGGGAGGAAAGCATAAAGACCTTCTACTCTAATGTGGTCTTTAGTGACCTATATTCTACTTAGGATAGCAGAGTCAATAAACTGAGTATTATAGCTAGTGATGGATAAATCAAAAGAGAAACTTGACAATGTACTATCCACTTGATGTGCCCAGCCTCTATGCATATAAGAGTAGAGCTACAAATGTATAGCATCAATTCATGGCAAGTAGGGATACTTATGTACAGTGAGTTTAATATACTTCAACACTCTCACTGTTGCCCTTGGTAATAATTGCAATCTAGTGCAGGAGGAAGTGTGCATAGTTGTTAATCTGAGTTGTTGATCACTTTTCTTGTCACTGAGATATAATATCTGAGAGAAGCAACTAAAGGAGGAGTTGATTGCCAATTGCCTCATTGCATGGAGGGATCACTAGCCATGATGGAAGAGTGCATATGTAGGAGGTAGAAGTAGGCAGAGGCAGGGCTGAGTGACAGCTTCAGAGCACTTTCTTTCCACAACAGCTAGTGAATCCAGTCAGACTACTGCCCTAGAGGCTCTCATATCTCACTTAAAACTCCAGCTGCTGAGCAAGTGTTCAGGCACAGAGACTGTGAAGGAGACTGTATTTTTCAATTATGACAGGGCGAAGCACAACTTCAAATATTCCACCAGGAAATATATCAGTGCGAAGGGAATGTTCGTTGGTTGATCTCAAAAAGACTATGGTTTGGGTTGCTCTACAGCGTTAAAACAGTGTTTGATACTCATTGTATATGCATAGAAAAAAAAAGAAAAAAAGAAAAATCACAAATTTTCTTGTGTCATTGAAGTAAAATATGATATCTTCTGTTCTTTAAAAACAGCTTCATCTAAAATTCATGTTGTTTTACAAGATCTCTATTATTAGGAAAAGACAGATGGACATGTAACTGCATTGGAACTGCACTCACTGACCTTTAGAGCTTGTGGTACATCAAGGCAAACAATGTTTCTATTTGGTTCACAGGCAGCAAGTTCTGGCTAACTTCTTAGAAAGTAAGCATGGTATGGACATCACAAAAAAAGCTCTCATGACATCTTTAAAAGACTAGAGATAGCTATTAGGATATTAGAAATGGGGGCATCAGCCTTACATTTAATGCTGATGTTTCTTCTTAATATCACTTTTGTTAATTCATCTGCTTTCTTGCCTATAATATGTGGAAAACTTTGGCCACCTTTTCAGATTGCTTTTAAGATTAAGTTATCTAATGATAGAAATCTCCTTTAAAACATCTTGCCCTTAAAACATCTGAATGCAGGTTAATGATCATTACCATTATTAAAATAGTGTGTTCTATAGTGTTCAAACCATACTCAGGGATGTATCGCTCAGGCAGTATTTTACCTTCTAACTTGATGCTTTAGAGACCATTCAACTCCCAGATCTCCCAGAAAGCCTATTATCTGTACAGGAGCAGCCACAAACCTCTATTCTTCTGATGACTGTGATATACGCTACACTGTAATTTATTTTTAGCTAATGTGACTCTTTCTGCCAGGTAATTTTTAATGTCTCTTTGCCTGAGACATTTCATCTTATCACCTCAATTTATCTAGTTTTATCTAGTTCTTAGTGTGTTTTATCTTACTCAACATTTAAAGTAATCCTTTGATATAGAGAATCTATTCTCTCTCTTATTTCAAGAAAACCAGAATTTTATCCCTTGAGTACTGTATTTCCTGAAAATTTCACATTTTTCCAGGTAGTTCCCTTGACATAAAGCAGCCCTGCCTACCACGTGTCTTTTATATGCTTACAAGTTTCACAAAACCCATTTCTGAGTGCTTGAAAACACACACACACACACACACACACACACACACACACACACACCCTTTGGAAGTACTATAGTTTGAGGCTTTTTTGTTTGTTTTTGTAGAAACTTCTGCCTTACTTGCTGTGGAGATATATTTTCTAAAAACTGCCTTTTGGAAAAACAGTCTTGAAGGTCACTGTCATGTCAGTAAAGCAGTCGAAGAAATTAAGCATTTGGTGCCTGGAAAGGAGAAAGATGAGAGAAATCCCCAACCAAAACTATCAGGGCAGGAGCTTGTTGGAAATGTGACCTTGAACTCTCACATCAAGTGAAGCCAGAAGTGAACAGAGACAGACATTTTCCATTAAGAACACTAGCTCAAATGTTTTGTCAGAAACATGAGCAAGATAATATAACTTTTCTGATTTAGAGGAACAGATTTAATTAGTTTTAAAGACAACATCTCTTCTCTTCTTGTCATTTTATCCA
>JADRCD010237057.1:0-30593 GCA_019843815.1 Montemys delectorum
TTTTTTTTTTTTTTTAGTCTTTAAACTCTGCCAAAGCGTTACTCAGTGTGCTGCCACCGGGGCAGCCCTTTCTGGGGCAGCCCTTTCTGGCAACGCTGCTCACAGCAGCAGAGCCTAGGCAGGCAGCTGTGTGCTGACCACGTCCACTGCAACAGGAGGTCTGTGCTAGCAGAGAAGGAAGACCGGGAAGCCAGGATGAGAGCCACAGCTTCTTTGCAGGTGAAGTGGGGGTGGGGATTAAGAGGAGCACTCCAACTGCAAAGAAGTTACCTCTGCACCCACATAAACGGCTGAGGTACTGCCAAGAGCAGGTTTTCCTGAATGGAAACGCAGGGGACCAGAGACAGTGAGGAAGCTAGAAAAACAATGGGCAGGGTATTGAAGAAGTTGAAGAAGTATGAGGGTTTCCTTCTGTCTTTGAGTTTGCAGTCATCATGTTTTATATACAGACATGAATTTAGAAATGATTATTCTTGGCATTGGTGTTGTGGTTGAAGCCAAAAAAAGTATAACCATATAGCATGTACTTGGGATTTAGACTTCTCAGATTGTTAAGAATGCTAAATGTAACTAATTATAAAGCTCAAAAATTTTGTGTTGGAATCGGGATGATCGTATTTAAGTAACAGAAAAGTCCCAGGGCCTGTGACTAATATGCTCCGTTTTATGATAGTTGTATGTTTCTAATGACAGTGTTTTGACATTTGTTTTCCCTTCAGAATTCCTAACTTGAAATGACTAAATTTGAATTTTCCCATGATAATGAAGGCATAGTGACTCAGACAGGAATGGTGTCATGGATTTTGCCTGTTAGCCCTTGAGACACAGTATACACATAGCCTAAGAGACCACTGCTTTCTGTGGAGTTACAGTCTGAAAAGATTCTATCTTAAACCTGTGAGTTTTTGAAGTTAGTAAAGGATATATAAAAATAAGCACATTCATGTGACCCATTCTAACATATAGATTTTTTTTTAATCTGTAATGTTTTACTTGAAAATTGTTGCTTTGTTGTATTTTTTAGGAAAAATCCAAGATGTTGGAGGTGGTTGATAAAGTAATTAATAAAAGTAATATTAAATTTATATTACCTGCTGCCAAATGAAAAGCATCCCAAATGATAAGCAACCACATCCATCCTCTAAGAGTATGATGATGATAATTTCCCTTATTGAAAACTGAAGGTGAATTATTAGCCACTGCAGAAGTTCCTTATAAGGGTCCCCCTCTCTCTCTTTTTTTTTCTGTATAACTTGCTCAGACCTTTAAAGCTGTGCAAAGACAGGAGGGATCCTGTTCATGTTTACTACTCTTGTAGCCTTACAAAGCACACATCCAAGGATGTATTTATAAATGCCTGCCATCCCTGGGCCAAGAATGTCTAAGGTTATTTTCTTCCCTCATTCGTGTAGAAAGTAAGGACTATCAGACTCAGGTTGCCTCTGCTTCCTGCCCAGTGTGTACATTAAAAGCAGGACTGTCTCACTGAGCCATGTCAGAGACTCCTCTCAGATAACTAATGAATACCATGGTAACTGGATATGGTAAAGTGGTCCAGAGACTGCTGAAAACAAGCACTGAACGCCCTCGACTTTTGAGTTCTCATGATGGAAGGAGACAGCTTTTCAGGGTATCCCTTCTCCTGTGACCTGGGATGTCTGTCAGCCTTTTCCTGCCATAGTCTTAAAAACAGCAACAGCAAGTTCTCTAGGGCACAGAGCCCCTGAGACTGGGAAAAAAGCCTGGCTAGTTAAGTGATGTGCAAGATTTCTTTCTTTTTTTTTTTTTTTCTGATTCAAATATAATGCTTGTTTGACTATTTCAGAGCTAGCAGGGGAAGTAGAATAGGATTGTTACTGCCGTATGTGGGGTTTTTTTTTAAGTGTCTGCATGTTAAATAAATGTATAGTGCTGATGTTTCATAACTAGAAGAACATGAAAGTTGGAGCCCCTTCCGATAGGGTCACAAATGACAGCTGTGTTTTAGAGTCCCAGAGGTTAGATAGTCCACACAAAGTGCTTTTGGAGGACACATCTGAAAGTAAATTTCCCAGATGGGGACTTCTGCATTCATAATCTCAACGTGAGACATAACGTGCTCCAAAATGGCATTGCCAAAAAGGAACAAAAGTGTTCACAGCACTTCTTCTAGAAAGAGACACTGCGTCTGCATATCTTGGCTTTACCAGCTTCATAGCGTCTCTGCCAGCTGGCTGGGTACTTCCTGGCTTCTTTGTGCTCACCATATAAAGCTAGCCAATGATGTAAATGTGAGATTCTGCCTGATACAGGCCCTCTGGCGAGTGTAGACAACAGTGCTGTCTGTCACAATGCATTGCCATATTCAGCGATGTATTTCCTTACTCGGTATCCTTGTCCCCATTGGCCGAGTCCAGGTACAGTGAAAAACTATGCTTATACGCAGTTGCATGTTGCTTTGCTGCTGTTGTTGCTCTAATAGCATAAAAGTATAAAAGAAGTGAAGCTTAATGAAAGGGAAACCTGCCTTTTAGAAAAAGAAATGTCTCCTAAAGATATGTGTTCAAGTATTTTGTGTGTGTGTGTGTGTGTGTGTGTGTGTGTGTTTGTGTTTGTGTGTGTGTTTGTGTGTGTGCATGTATGTGGACATGTGCACATGTGTGGGTGGTGTGCATAGAGAGGCTAGAAGTTGAAATTGGGTGTCTTTCTCAATTGCTGTCTGGGCTTTGTCACAAAACCCAGGGCTGCCTCTGCCTCCTCAGTTCTGGGATTACAGGAGCCCACTGCCATGCCTAGCTTTATACACAAGTACTAGAAACAGGAATTGGGTTTTAATACTTAAATGGCAGGCACCTTACTGATGTTCTAGAACCAGCCCGCCATGTTCCAGTACACTATGCTTGAACAAGCAACAAACAGCAGATGCCTGCTTCTTTGCTGGATTGCTCCCCACCCCTGACATCAGTCTCCATAATCTACCCATTATTTGATTACTGATGCTCTCAAGCTCCCATTGTAGAAAAAGCCTACAGTGCATATGTGACTCTCAACAGAGCTAATGTTCTCTGGTAACTTGTCAGAACTGTCTACTTTCAGAAGTCAAAATAAATTTAAATACTGCCTGACAGTTTCTGGGAGAAAAAAAAATGCAATGACCACACATACAAAAAAAAAAATCAGAATATAAAATACTGAACAGTTTCTGCTCTCACAAGTATAAGGACAATGACCTTGGAGAATCTGACACTTTCAGTTGCCTGTACACAGGTTAACTTCTTGCCCAACTAGCTCTGATATAATTGAGATGAAGATCTTGCCGAGCAAATTGCTACACTGCAGTTCAAATAAGAATGTGTGTTTTTGCAGACTATAACATAGAGTCACTTCCAATAAGCTAGATTTGCTAAGTATTTCACTCCACAGATGTTGGAATTTCCCCACTGGTTTTATATTTTGAGATTTGTTATAGTGAAGGACTATCCTGAGCCCATCTGTAAGAGAATAAGGCAGAGAGTAAAGGAAGAGGCTATCTGGTATCTACCTCTGGTTTCTACATGTTCATGTGGCATATGTACCTGTATACACATGTATATGCCTCCACACCTGCACCCCCCAAAAAAAACCAGATTCATAGCTTTCTCAAATTCCTATTTCTAGAAAGAATTAAATGGTAACTAAAGGCTCAAAGATCTGAATGTTGTTTAATGATTAAACATTAATTTCCTATTTGTGCTATAACCTGCTGTTTCCGAAATACGTGAACCCTGGCATGCATGAGAACGCCATCAGCAGTCAGGGTGTCTCCCATTACTCTATGGCTGGGGAAGTGGGAAAGGTTTGAACCTTTGGTGATCTGTGTCCGTCATTTAGAACATGCTACCTAAAGCCCCTGATTATTTAGAGTATTAGGTACGCTACTTTGGGGGCAGAGAGAATTATAGACTCACAGTCACAGAAAGATGTCTGCTGCTTATTTTATAGCAGCTGTGAAGGTGGAGAAAGAGACAGAGACAGAGAGAGAGCACAAGAGAGCAAGATCAAGAGAGATGGGGGGATGCAGCAGGTGGGCACAGCTGCAGTAGCTCTTTGCCTAAACCTAACAGAACGTGTTTATAATTCTCGGATGCTCTCTTTCACAGACCGTCGACCGGCCGAAGGACTGGTACAAGACAATGTTTAAGCAAATCCATATGGTACACAAGCCGGGTATGTATGTTCTTCCACAGTTTGTTATCAAGTCCTTATGGATTGAAGGGCATATGCTCAACCTTTGTATAGACTGTCTGTACACAAAACTACAAGACCCTGGCGCACTTGGTGGCCCATTCCTTTCTCCCCTGTTCTTATTCCATCCCACCTACATCACAGATCTGTGCCTCTGCCTTATCCACAAGCTGTCAAGAAGCCTCCTAAGAGATGTCCTTGGAGCTTGCCAGGTGTCCTAGTCCTAGCTCACATCTACACTCAAATATCATCCATTTCTACACCAGATGCTGCTCCCCTCTACCCAAGTCTGCTTCTTAGCACACAAGTGAGTGTAGGTGGATCGGGCTTTGCCTAATCCCACTCAGTACAGTTGACAAGTTACCTTAAAGGCACTTAATAAAAAATTACAATGCAGAAGACACAAGAAGCTGCCTGGGGATATGAGGACAAGGCACAGATTTTGTGTGTGTGACCAGAGTAGCAAGGTACATTGCTTTATAGACAAGATCACTCTGCCCAGAGAGCATACTATTTGGAAGTACAAAGTGTTGTTATTTATGTGCTAGGAAAAAATGCTTTTTCTTTTTTTCTTCTTTTTCTTTCTTTCTTTCTTTTTTTTTTTTTTTTTTTTTTTTTTTTTTTTTTTTTTTTTTTTTTTTGCTAGTGTGTTTCTGTCATTTCTCTGATCTTCTGCTGTCTTGGCAACAAGGCAGCAGCATCTGGATTACCATATTTATGTTTCATTTTCTAGATGAGGACACAGACATGTATAATACTCCTTACACATACAACGCAGGTAGGACGGCTTTCCCTCGCTTGCTTGCGATGATCGGTCACACTCCACTGTTGGGAAGAGCCTCTGTCCATTGTCTTGCCACTCAGACCCCGTGTTGTCTGGTCTTGTGATGAGAGGAGAATTCCCTACTCCTTTACGCAGAGCATGCCTAACAAAAGATTGATCTTCTCTCCTGGAAGTGGGAACTAATACCATTCTGTGTCATTCATCCCCCGCTGTTGGTTATTCTCAACTTCAGGAATGTTTAGGCACACTGTGAAGGGTCAGGGGGAAAGAACAGACTAGGACCTGGGTTACACAACAAAATACAGATCTTTTTTTATCAGCAGAATGAGTGGTATGGTTACATAAGACCTCTCAGATATTATTCTCACGAAACAAGTAAATCCAAGTGTTTTATGACCATGCCCAGGCTCTTGCTGCAAAAGGGAGCCATTCATTGAAAGACTTGAAAACCTCCCTCTTGGCTGAGCCACTTTTCTGACTCAGAGTTGCCAGTGCTTACAATGGAAGGACTTCAGCTCTGCCATTCCCATTTAGATTTGAATGTAATGGTTTCTTGTGGAGTGGTCTTCATAGAGCAGTGCCAGACCCCTAAAAATGCCCCCTTCCCATCAGTTTTTCAGGACATTCTATCCAGCCTTAGCCACAGGCTCAGGGTTGTGCCCTTATTTAGGGCCCTCTTTGCTACCCTAACAGGAATTTCCATGAGACTCTTCTCCTCTCTAAAACCTAATGACCAGCAACCAGCCCTTTGGGTGATTTTGCTGCTCAACTCCAAAGATAAATGAGGGAGGAGAGGTAAAAAATAAATAAATGAACATCAAGCCCTTGACCCCTCTGAGTTAGACTCTGTATCCCCATATTATTGCAGGAAGTCTATAAAGTAAACACTCCCTTCCTGGCTCTCTTCCATCAAGCTCACCTCATTGAGTTACCCCACAAGCTGAAATCTGTGGAACTTAAGAAACACTTAGGAACAAACAGGTGTTGTCCAATGTCATGCCTCACAGGAACACATGTGCATGGAGAAGCCATCCCACGCAGATAGACTTAGCCCAAGATTGAGACAATGAGAAACTAAGAATTTTTATATCTTTTCAAATATTGAAATCAGTGTATCTCCCTGGTAATGACTAAGCTAAAGCTCAGTTATGTTACCCTGTAAAGTCTGGGGAGTTTTATTCTTCAGTCCATCAACAAAACACATATAACCCCTCTCTACCTTCTACTAACTCATGGCTTTTGTGTCTTGCATAATCTTCCTGCCATCTTCCTCTATCCATCATCTTCTAACATCCTCTAATTCTCATGATGTCTTTCACCCTTGAGCTATATTAACTGTCACTAGCTCTTTCCAATCACTCATCTTTTTGTAGCAGTTTGTTGAACAGGGTTGACACTCCCATCTCCCATATGAGAATAGCACCTCATACATACAAGCATGTTCAATATTTGTTGGGTTGCAATTAACATATCAATGGTCATATGTCAGTATTATGACATATTAGCTGCCATTTTACTCTTCCTCTGTAAGTTTACCCTAAAGTATTAGTTTCTGTAATTGAGAGGAAACCTTGCTGAGTGCTTGTAAGTCTATTTTCACTAAAGTCTGAATTCTCATTAATTCTGCAATGACTGACTACTAACTACAATCAATACTTATGTACAAGACAAATTGATGCCTAATTAACAAATGATCATTCATAAATTAATGTTGATAAATTTATAAACAATGTTCCACCTAATGTGTATATTAAAAGTTTATTGATAATTTTTGCAAAATCATTGGTGATTTTGAAGAACCCAACCACTAAATGCACTTTTTAAGTTATTTGCCTGTGTTTCTGGTTTTCTTTGTTATGGTAGGTCTATACAACTCGCCCTACAGTGCTCAGTCACACCCTGCCGCGAAGACCCAGACCTACAGACCTCTTTCCAAAAGCCACTCAGACAATGGCACGGATGCTTTTAAGGAAACACCCTCCCCAGTGCCGCCCCCACACATTCCACCACGGCCAAGAGATCAGTCTTCAACGCTAAAGTAAGGCTCCTTCCCCAAAGATGGCTTCTCTTAGGATAAAAAAACAAGCCATAATGGTACTCAGTGAAGAATCAGTCCAGCATTGTGGAGTGAATTTATGCATGGACATATCTGTCTATATTGAGCATCACTACAGAGATTATACTGAATACTTTCAGGGAAGTCTGGGTAATGCTAGCATAATGCTCTAAATTAAGTTTGATCAGGGACATAACCTTTGTTTTTTGTTTAGTAAGCTCGTATAAGAAATAGAGGCCACAGATGTAGTTCATAAGTAGAACATTTATCGGAGTACTACAAATGACAACAAAATAAGTACACACATACATACCTACACACACATGCATGTGCACACACATACACAATACCTTCCTATATTATGCCCATAGGCCTTGGATTATGAGGCTTAGGGTAATGGCTTGCTCCACACACCCTAGACTCTGGTCTAGAGTATGACATACCACTGTGTAATCTCAGTCTTCCTAAAGCTGGGGCATGAGTTCTAAGCTACATAGTAACTTCCAAGCCAGAACTGGCTACACAGAAACAGTCTGTCTCAAAACAAATGCATATAAAAATAAAGTAATTGGAAACAATTGGCACAGACCCCCTCCCTGCCTCACATTAGAAAGAGACTAAGCAATTAATATTTTGTTTTCACAGGTTTGAAAGTTCAGATCTTTAAGATGCCTTTTAGAAATCAAGGGAAATTATTCTTAAATTATAAATAAGGCATTATTTAGCAAGTGTCTGTGACTCATTTTCGCCTGTTATTTTAGCCGATTCTCATTTTCTACTGAAATATTTTTAAGTAAGCTATTCACACTCAAGTAAAATTTTTATGAATACATTTTAATTGTGTTATTTTAGCAGGACTGTGGCTAATATTTCTTGTTATTGGTGATCTTTACTGAAAGCTGATTATGAAGCAAGCCCTGGGGCTAAGCACTTTCATTGTATTACATTGTTTTATTCTGATAACAACCCAGTGGGACATGGTCTACATTACAGAGAAAGATTGAGTTAGAAAATTATAATAACTTGCTCTATTTGTACGAATAGAGTATCTAAGCCAGTATCCAACCTTGGTTTCTCCTAAATCCAAAGCTTATGCTATCTCTACTGGTAATTAATAAATAGTAATGGAAAGGTTGTTTATTATTACTGGTTTTTAAGTATTTTCTATCATATATGGCCTTAGTTACTGTTCTGTTGCTATGAAGAAATACCTTTACCAAACCAACTTTTTTTTTTTTGGTTTTTCAAGACAAGGTTTCTTTGTGTAGCCCTGGCTGTCCTGGAACTCACTCTGTAGGCCAGTCTGGCCTCGAACTAAGAAATCCACCTGCCTCTGCTTTCCAGGTGCTGGGATTAAAGGTGTGCGCCACCACTGCTCAACCCAAAGCAACTCTTTTTTTTTTTTTAAACTTTTATTGCATTATGATGAGGAAAGTTACATGATTTCAGTTTGTTAACATTTAAAAACATATTTTAAGTAAATAGAATTAAATCACATTCTTGTTTCCCTTTTGTACCCCAACTCCTCCCAGAGCCCCCCATTCAATACCTACAATATCTTTTTTGTCATATTCCTTAACATTTATAAAATATTATAACAATAAAAATGAGTATTATAAAAGTTAAATCAATTTAACAGTCTTATGTAGATGCTTGTCTATAGCAATTCTGAAAATACGTATGTTTTTCTCAATATAAATTTTAAATAATTCCAAACATATAAACTGTATATTTCAAAATAATACATCACTACTGGTATTTTCTTGGTTTTTTTTTAACTTTTATTGCATTATGATGAGAAAAATTACATGATTTCAAGTTATCTGAATTTGTTAACATTTAAAAACATATTTTAAGTAAATAGAATTAAATCACATTCTCATTTCCCTTTTGTACCCTAACTCCTCCCAGAGAACCCCTCTTCAATACCTACAATATCTTTTTTGTCATATTCCTTAAAATTTATAAAATATTATAACAATAAAAATGAGTATTATAAAAGTTGTTTGATATAAAACAACAATCAATTTAACAGTGTTATGTAGATGCTTGTCTACAGCAATACTGAAAATACATTTTTCTCAGTATAAATTTCAAATAATTCCAAACATATTAACTGTATATTTCAAAATAATACATCACTACTAGTATTTTCTTAAATAAACATAAATATGTAAAGTCTTTTTGTTTGTTTGTTTTGTACTTAGTAGAGTTTAAAATCTTGGCTCTTACTGTGGTACAAGCCCAAAATAAGAACAATTTTTAGACATTGGATTTCATTGTAATAAGGCTGTACTTCAATGACCCTCACATCACCAAAGGATTTTACCTCCATCGTAGCTAAGCTGAGAGTTGACAGCTCTGCTGTGCCAAGGAATGAATTGTTGGCACGATTTTTGGATACAGACTTCCTGCTATGGTCAAAACTATTTGACTTGAGTGACTTTATTCTCAGCCCACAGAGAACAGGTTACATTCATTTAAGAAATGCTGAGTGTATTAAGATGGTCTATCCATAAAGTCATTCACCAACTGTTTCAATGAACAATGGTTCTGCTTGGAGGGTGACACAGACATTAGGTGTGGGTAAGAGTCTGGTTCATTAGCTGTGATAATTTGGAAAAGCATTCATCTCAGAAAAAGAGTAACTTGTAAATTCCTCTTCTTCAAACTTGATACAAGAGCTACAAATGTCAAGCAAAGCATTCAGTCTCATTCTTTGTTGTTCTCTTTCCTACAAGCCACCTCCCAAGTTAATTGTGTATGTCTCCCTTGGATATATAAATACTTTTGAAATATATAAGCTGTTCGGAAAACCATAGTATAGTGTAAAAACATGAAATAAACAATACTACTAATAGAGAGGCTGAGATAGGAGAAGGGAGATTTCAAGACCCTTGTGTTGTACACAGTAAGACACTGTTACGAACAAACAAGCTGAAAGTGTATAAAGATTGTACAATATTGGACCTATTTCTCCAATTACCAAATTAGAGAGACCATTGGATGACAATCAATAAATTTCTAATTCCTCATATTTTTGAATTTCAATCGATTAAGATATGTTGGTAATATTAATTTTCATATTAAGGTATTAAGAAAAGGTAATTGTCACTTCCTGTTGTTTTTGTTGTAAGAGGTGGAATTAGATTTGTGTGGATTTGTTGAACGATTACTTTCTTGTTTCTTCTAGGGTGTAGTTTTGCTCCTTATGTTGATGTTTTCCATCCATTATTCTTTGTAGAGCTGGATTTGTGGAAAGATATTGTGTAAATTTTGTTTTTTCATGGAATATCTTGTTTTCTCCATGTATGGTAATTGAGAGTTTTGCTGGGTATAGTAGCCTGGGCTGGCATTTGTGTTCTCTTAGGGTCTGTATGACATCTGCCCAGGATCTTCTAGCTTTCATAGTCTCTGGTGAGAAGTCCGCCGTAATTCTGATAGGCCTGCCTTTATATGTTACTTGACCTTTTTCCCTTACTGCCAAAGCAACTCTTAAAAGGAAGCATTTAATTAGGGCTCCATTTACAGTTTTAGAGGCAAGAAGACAGGCAAGATGCTGGGGCAGTAGCTGAGAGCTTTAGCTTTACATCCTGGTCTGTAGGCAACAGGCAGAGAGACAGACATTGGGCCTGGCATGGGGTTTTGAAATCTCAAAGCAGTAACACATCTCCTCCAATAAGGCCACACCTCCTAATCCTCCCCAAATAGTTCCACTATCTGGAGACCAGGCATTCAAATATATGAGCCTATAGCAGCTATTCTCAAGCAAACCACCAAACATACCTCATTAAAAGTATACTCAACGCCACTAAAATTGTATCACTAGGAATAGTTGACAGTCATTTATAGGATCATGATGTAATATATAACAAAAATAAACACTGCATGTCAAGGAATTTTCATCTTAATACCTCTTTCTACAAATTGTATAGAGTACAAATGTCTTCAAACTGAGAAATACTTATAACTGCACATTTTCATATGAATTGTCTTCATAATGCTCAGGCAGGACATAGTTTTATACAGGTAGGAAAACTGAAGTGGGAAGGTGTACAGGCTCTGCTAGATGGAGCTCACAGATTCTCTATACACCTAGGACTTGCTTCTCCTTTCCTCTTAGAGAACTTCTGTGCCTATTATTCCATGGAGAAACAATTTCATTCTTTTCCATGGGATCAGAAATTCCAAACTCAAAAGACAAAAGATACTTTCTCTCAAATATAAATAAAACAAATAAATATGTATTGAATAATTCTTCTGCTTCTCCAAGTTTTCTAATTTAGCTCTGGCTGCCCGGTAGAGTTTGGTGTTGTCAATCCTCCTGGGAAAGTGTGCTTGCAAAGAGCTCTTGACAGACTCTCAATGGTATCAAGACAAGGAAAACATCAGATTCCCATGGGAGAGTACACAAGGCTCACACTAAGGGGTCTCCCACTCCAGTTTGCTTAGCCCTATAAATGTCAGCCCAAGTAATGCAGTGGTAATTCTCATACATGGATTCCAATGCCGTTCACAAGAAATATGGTCAAACCTGCTATGTGCATTATCTCTTGTCACTCTGGATCAAGGAAGCCAGGTCACTAGGTAGTTAAACTGACCAAGCTTCACAGAACACTCGGCCACTTCAAACTCAGACAGGCATGTCATCAGGGACCCAGAGGTAGCAATGAGTCCCTACCCTTGTGTCTGCAAACCTCTTTTGTAAGGTTTTGCAGCCAAAGCCACACTTGCAAAAGTAGAATGAAAGGCAAACTGTAAGTCATTTATACAAAGTTAAACATATATAGTAATTTCATACATTCTTAGCCAGAGAGATGTTGTGTGAGAGTTTTTGTTCTTATTGCTGTTGTTGTTTTGTTTTGTGTTAATCTCTCAGGGCTCAGCAAGTAAACTGCTTGTTGATTAAGCCTGAAGATCTAAGCTCGATCCCTAGAACCTGTGATAGAAGGAAAGCATTGATTTCCAAAAGTTTTTCTTCTGTATGCACACATGCATACACGCATGTACACAGACACACTAAACCAGTAAATTTCTAGTAAAATTAACGTTGGGAATTGGACCATGGTGTACCTCACAAGGCTTTCAGTGTGGGTTGTTGTTCATTTGCAGGCATGACTGGGACCCTCCAGACAGAAAGGTGGACACCAGGAAATTTCGATCAGAGCCAAGGAGTATTTTTGAATATGAGCCTGGGAAGTCGTCCATTCTGCAGCACGAAAGACCCGTAAGCATTTGTCATTGATCCAAAAGCCAGCTTGCTAGGCCATGGGGGTCCCCAAGCAAGCCTGAATCTCATCCCATTTATTTGACATTGTCGAGAAATCGTGTTTATTTTTAGCCATGGTTTGTGTATCTTGCTATTCTGTCTTGCCAGTGAGAAAATCCTGAGTCCACATCCCTGATGTACAGTCCCAGGCAGATGAGTCCCTTGACTTTTATGTCTGTCTCCTACTATTTAGCTCACTGAAGAAGACGTTTTCCTCAACATACTTCCCGTAACAAGGTGTTTAATTCGTTTTTATTAAATCCCTCTCAGGTTACCAAGCCTCAAGCTTCCTGATTACCACTTTAATGGATCAAGATTGCATTGTTCTGTATAGTCTTTTTGTTTGCTTGTTTCTTCTAGTAACACACAAACTAAACAGGGCAAGGGCTTGGAAAAGGCCACTTACCTCCATTGAGCAAAGAGCAGTGTCTTCCTTGGCCCTTGTTCTTATTTGCTTCCCTTGTTTCTCCCTCAGAGATCAGTGTCCTCAAGACGTCTTCCAAACTCTGCAGTTCCTCTGCATGTCCAAAAGAGACTCCAGATAAAACCTGTTGGTGTTCTCTTTGTGAGCTCCTCTGGCTCACACGCCAGCATCACACTAGTACAGAGACTGCAAAGTCGACCCTGAGACTTAGGTGGACAGCCTTGATTTAGAGTTGGAAACCCTTGTGTTTTGTGGCTGTGTTCTTGAGTCATGTTCAAAGATCTTCCAATCACATAGTTCAACTGCCTTTCTCCAATGAATTCAAATCTCTTTGCATGATAAGGTTGCAACAGAGAGAAAATGAGGGGAACATAAACTGATTCCAGGCTCTGGATTATAACCCAGTCCCTAAGTTATCTGTTTGAATATCAAGAAATTTAAATTGCCAAACCAAAATTCAATGGAATACAATATTACTCCTAAAAAAATTTATTAGATTAAATTATAATAGAAATCTAATGATTTATGAGGCTCTTGGGATTATGGTATGACTGAAGATAAGAAAGGGCAAAAATGGAAGCACATCTAAAATATTCTCCTTGTTATAGTTCATTTATGGGGTCCCCTTATTATGGGTAATATTCCCACAAGTGTATGGGCACAAGTTTTGAAGGCTCTCTGTTTTAAACTACTAACAACAATGAGAGTAATAATAGTAGATATATGTACTACATGCCAGGCTCTATAATTAGTAACAATTTCTTCATCTTATGGAGTCTTCCCAACAACCCTATAAGCAGATGCACAGTCTTCCTGCTTTACAGATCAGGAGGTGGAAGCAGCGCTTACCAAATGCCACATGGCCGAGGCAAACGTTTGCCTGGTGTACTTCATCACTACCATGTTGTCTCCTCTGAGCAGGAAGCCTTTAGCCACTAGTACTCATCATAATTTATTTTGTTGGTTTCAAGTATAGTATAATTAGTGGCTAACTTATAATAAGTTTGTGTTACTTACTTTCCCAGAAAGCTGGGTTCAGGGTAACTATAATGCAAGACAAGTACTCTTGACTGGTCTAAGAGGATAGGGAGATCAGAAGCCACGGTCGCGGGCAAAGATTCTGCTACAGACAAACCTCTGCAGCCACAGGAAAAGATGAATGGGAGGAACTGGTAACTCGGAAGGAAATGAGAACACAAGGCATACATTTTTATCCTTTCTAAACTATTTTGTTGGGAGCCAGGGTTATGGCAAATGATATGAGAGAGTCAATGATATAATTTTGACCAAGCCTTGTTAAATCATTGTTATTGAAAGACTCTTACCTTTTTAAATCAATCCTGAATTTATCCCACTTTGAATTGGAACAAAAAAACAAACACAAACAAACAAACCAAAGAGCTAGTTGGGAAAGGATATTTGAGGCCGGCTAAGAGTCTTGAAGACTCAGACTATGGGAGAGTGAGTGGGTTTGCTGAGAGGGCCTTATGACTGTGTGTCTTCTGACTTTTTACCCAGGTATTTTGAGAGTATCCCTTTGTTCTCTTCAGTTCTAATTTTTAAAAATGATAGACAACTGCTAGGCAGTCCTATGCTGTTTTGTTTGATTTCCAGCAACCTCGACAGCTTCCCTATATTCTTGGATGCCCTTCACTCTCTATGAACTTAACATTCCTACTCACAATGAGAAATGTCCCGGCCCATCCGGTCCACAGTTGTCTGTTGTCTGGGTTGAAGTGGCCCACTCGCTTCCCTGATTAGCGAATCCAATCACCAGGTTTTTGTTGTTTTTTTTTTTTAAAAAAAAGCCTGCCACTCCCACATTTTCTCCTGACTTTTTCCGGTCGTCCCTGGAGCAGAACCTAACTCCCTTGATTCAATTTACAAAAACTAAAAACCAACAACAAATAAAAAAACGTACCCAAATTCTGTGATTTCATCTGCCCCTGCCATCTACACAAAGGGCTTTCGGGGCTGCAGATCTTTGCGGAAGCACTCAGCAAGACCTCTCCTTCAGAGCGGAAGGTTTCAGCTCCACCCCCCACCCCGCCCCTAATTTTATCAGAGGCACACTTCGCCTAGGGGCTTGTTCACCCTCAGTAGCAGGGTTTGTAATTCTTTTTGCTGAATCCCTTCAGTTTCCACTTTGACATCCTTACCACGCACCTGACCACCTGTCTGGGTTCCTCACTGTACACATGAGGCTCCCTAAAAGTGGGCACCTTGACTGACAGAGCATCCACTATCTTCCATACCCAACTCAATGCCTGGCATGTGGTACCTGTGCAGTAAATAACTTCTTGCGTGACTAAGTGAATGGGACCGATATTACCTTTGCAGTGGATGGATAAAAAATGTCGAGAGATTGAATCTATCTTGAGTCCCCATAAATAACTCTAGCTCAGCTTCTATGACAGAACAGTTCTGCTTATGCAGAAATCCTCATGCCCTGGGCGGGGGTGGGGGGGGGGGCAGGATATTGCCTTCATCCTTAGTAATTGAAGCTATATCTATTTATATTCTTTACCAGGAAGACAAAAAATAAATGCATTTCTTTGAAGCTCATAAATATTTATTTAATTATAAATTTCAGTGCTGACTAAGTAGGCCTAATATCTGATCCAGAAGAGGCCTACGATCACCAGAAATCTGTATTAAATGACTTGATCCACAGATTAGACTACATTTCCAGTTTACAGACTCCACATGACAATCATAGCAACTTCACTGGGATAATATTAACAGAGGTGTAACAGATAGTCTGAATTGGATATACTTGTAGATCAGCCATGTTAATTGTCTTTATGCTTAATAAAATAAAATAAAATAAACCACAAAGACATTTTTGCCTTTGATACAGTAACTCTGTTTCCATCTAATGATAACCAAAAAGAAAACACACACTAGATGAGTTGAAAGGCAATTTAAACCACCAGAGAAAATGGTTCATCAACAGAAATTACTACTCAGAGTTAAAGCTATAAAAATTTGAGAAGTTATAGCTGATGGTTTGACCCGTGAAGAATTTTCCCATCATGCAATAGTATTTTCTGTGAAAAACAGAAAGCATAGCAACCCGTGCTTTGAAGCTTAAAAGCCAATGAGCACTTACAAGAACAAATTGAGGTTCTCCAGTGTGTTTAGGATAACATAGAAAGTGTGGGTCCAGCAAGAAGACCGGGAAACAGCAAAAGGCTTTTACGTTGGGAAAACTTTAAAAAACCACACATTCTAGGGAGCTTTTCAAGAGCAATCACATGTGAGCCGTGGTGTTCCTGTATCTTAAGCACTTTTCACACCAGAAATAGACGGTTTGTGTGAACTGACAGAAATAAAACAGAGAGAGACATCCGTCCATCAGAAGCTGGTCTCCTGCCGCCATGGCAAGAAATTTATACTGAGAGGTAGCTGTCCCCTAGTAGATTCCTATGAAGAGGAGTTTCTCTAATGTGAGGGGAGTGAGGGAATGCTGACAGAGATCCTACGCCTATGCTTCAGTTATCCGACGGTCTGCATATGTGTCGCTGACCATGGCAGTGTTTCTGGGTCCTTTAGGAGTAATTCTGGTTGATACAGGACACTTTTAATTATTGTATAACTAAAAGAATTCAACTAGACAGTTCAAGTTCTGGCATCTCCTTTTTTAGGGGGGGGTCTGACCTTTTGGGGGTGTCTGTTTGTTGAGGGTTATTTTGCTGATGTTGTTTGTTTTATGGGTTTGTTGTTTTTTTTTTTTTTTTTTTGAGAGAAGGTCTTTCTATACAGCCCAGGCTGATTTCAAACTCACCATCTTCCTGCTGGCTCCTAAGTACTTGCAATTCAAGTGTGCACCAGCACGTCTAGCCGATAAAGCCAAGGCTCTGCTCAAAATCTGCCACTCAGGACATTCCAGAATTGCTCAGGATGACTTCTCTCTGTTTGGAGGACTTTCTGTTCTACTATCTGACTGTGACTATAGACTGAAGCTTTAATACAGAGGCAGGCGGATTTCTAAGTTCGAGTCCAGCCTGGTCTACAGAGTGAGTTCCAGGACAGCCAGGGCTACATAGAGGAAACCCTGTCTCGTCTCAAAAAAAAAAAAAAAACACATTCCTCACTATTTATTGAAATTGCTATTTTCGGGTTTGAAGCAGAATTATAGCTATCTACTCCTCTCCCCAGATTCTATTACAGAAATATATCTCCACAAAGGAGAACGCGGACTGCGGATTTGTTTTTGATTTTCTTTAAGTCAAGGCGGAGTTAAAAGGCTTGTCTTTTTGTTTTATAAGTTTGCTGCCCCCTAGTGTTCATGTGTTTTGAATCTACTTTTTTCCCCTCAGGTTCTCAAATTCCTCGTTGTGATGACTCCTACCCATAAACTTATTTTCGTTGCTAATTCATAACTGTAATTTTGCTACTTTTATGAATCATAATGTAAATATCATGTTTTCCAATGGTCTCGGGAAACATGTAGGTTGAGAACCACTGTTCTGACAAGTTTCTATTTTCCCTGAGCAAAAGTAAACACTCCTGTTGGGTGTGGATCACCCCAATGGTAGCAGAAAGCAAAAATTTTAAAAGTGAGTGTTCATAAACACTAAACATCCAGCAATAGAAAACTATAGAGTTTGGAAGAATTCGAGGTTTTTCTTCTGTTAAGGAGATAGTATAGCTCTCTGAACTATCAAAAGTTCCTGACCAATCCTCTCTAATGTTAACTGTTCAGAGATAACGGCTCTAACAACCTTGTGCTATGAAATAATTAAATGTTGTAGATAGTGTTGTCTAAATAACTGGAGAAAAGTAACATTTCATTACTAACACTTAACACTCCTATAAATAGTCGATCAAAAATTTTTAATTCAATGGAAAGCAGTTATAAATTCACGTGTTTTTTTTTAAGCCAGTGGGAATTGGTTACTGTGAGTGTTCTAACAGATTTCACTTGCTAATTTTGAAGTAGAAACCAAAAGTAAATATCTCAGAGCTTCGGCAGCATGCTCTCCTTCTAACTGAATAGCCACTTCAATTGTTAGTGATGGCAAAAGCAAGCTCATAGCCAAAGGGCAAATGCTAAAGGTAAAGTTAAATGCTACAAGGTCATTTTTTTTTTGCACATTTTTATTTTTTTATTTTTTTATCAGATATTTTCTTTATTTACATGTAAATTTCTCCTTTCCCAGTTAAACAAGGCCATTTTCAATGCTCACCCAACAGTGTCCGTGTTTTGCGTATACATGCATTCCCGTATGTGCCCATTCAGATACCCACTTTGGGATGCCATCAACCACTGTACAAGCGTGCCACTATGAAGTGTTATTCTCTCATCATTGGTCACAAGCAACTCCCAGGGTTATTCTGCAGTCTTGATAATCACCACCATTAATACACCACAGAAGCTTGGTCTCTGCAGTGTTTTCTTACAATGCCTCCAACTTTTCTATCATTGTAATGTCAATGAAACACTACAATAGTGTGTAACGGTATGCAATGGCATGTAATGATATGTAATAGTATGTAATAGATGTAATGACGATAAAACATTACAATGTTTCACTACTACTAAGCTCATGACAAAATGGTGTCTATTTTTTTTTTTTAAGTGTGGTGTATTTCAATGCCCCCAGCATTCTAGAGTTATAGAGCAACTCAGTGGGAAACCTTGAGCTCCTTAAGAATTCTAAGGGAATAATATAGGATTAAAGGGGTGAGTTTTAGCAGACCTCCTGGATGGTACCGTGGGCTTCACAGAGCTTTTCTCTTCCTTGGCATAAATGGCTTTTAGGGAACCAAGTAACTTTCCTTAGAATTTTTTCTGACTTAATGTATTATACAATGCAACTATACACATTTCATTAGGGACATGAGATACATGAAGGAAGTAGCTAGGGACATATTCAGCACTTTGAGCATCATTTTATAGACAAGCAACCACCGTGACAGCATCCAGCCTGGTATGTATCATAAAAAACATTAAAGGTTAATGTTAACTCGGTTAAGGAAAGGCTGTGAGTCTATGTCCTATTGCTAATGTAATTGTGTTTGTTTTTCTCACCTGTTTATGTTATCAATCAAAGCATTTCTGTCTTAAACCCAATGCAAGCCAGTTATACCCCATACACTATGCTAAGCCTAATTTACCCACACCCTTCTTTAGCTCCAAGTCAATAGGGGGAGATTGAATCACAAAATGGGATGTTTCTTCACTTTGGAAGAGATTTGAGACCTTCAGGTCGTTGCTATGGTGGGTCATTCACAAGAAATCTGCTCTCCGCCATCACTCAGGCCATAGCCCCGTCCTGAAATGTTAGTCTACAGGACTAGCATCAGCTGGTACCCCTCCAGGTTCCATCAGGATCCCCTGTCTAACAAACTAGTGTTTCCTCACCCCTCTCTCTTACAGCCCCCTCTCCCAACAACTCCGACACCTGTTCCCAGGGAACCCAGCCGGAAGCCTCTCCCAGTGTCACCCTCAACAGATGGCCTGCGTAGCCCTTCCCCTCCGCCCAGGAGCTGTGTCCCCGCACCCCATCCGAGTGTCCCAGATCTCTCTCCCACCCGGGTGAGCGCCTTCCTTCTTCACCTTCTCTCATGCTGTGGGGAAGCTGAGCTCAGCCTTTTGTTCTGAGGCTAAGGCATAGGTCAGATCCCTGTCTCTGCTGGAGTTCTTCCTGCTCCTGGACCCTATTTCTCTCCCTCCCAGACACCCTCATCTCCATCATTCCATGTTCCAGCCTGCCCCATCTGCAAAGTCCGCACAATGCGGACCACTGCTGCCACTGCCAGGGACTGCAGACTGAGCAGTCCAGTAGAGCCCTTCGGTGCCTTGGTTGGACAGATCTTCACAAACTGGTGTGCCACCATCCCCCTTAGCACGGCCAGGATAGCTTCCCTAGTTCATGCATCAGGCTAAAGAACGAGCAAGGGGGGCAATAGGGAACCCCCCCCAGTGACGTCACGATCCTCATTTGCATATCCGCATTATCCTTCACTTCCTCCATTCTGTCCTGCAGAGGTTTGTTGGATGAGTCCGATGCATGATTGCGTGTGGATGCGCGCGAGTTTTCATACCACACGGCATTTTCCCTCACTTCGCTCAGTGTACCTTTTCCTTCCCCCTTTTCCTTCACATCTGCTCTAGACGGGTCGCATAAATCCAGCTGACATAGATTTAGAAAATGAGCCCTGGTATAAATTCTTTTCAGAACTGGAGTTTGGACGTCCGGTAAGTGAGGCTAGACAATTACTATAAGACAAATAGGAGAATGTTGTTTGATTTTTAAAGCATATTAATTGTCACGAGGGAGATGGTATCATGTCAAAAACAAAAGCTGGATGTGTTAAATACGTGGGCTCCAGCTTTGTGCAAATTCGCTTTGGTAACAAAATGCCTAAATGTGTCCGTTCGCTTCCCATGTTTTTTCTTTTTCCAAATCGTGCATTAGAATCACATCTAATTAATTACAAATCTAGCATGCTGGGGTAGTATCTGTCTTGGAATATTTAGGTCACCATCACGGCTTTAGGGGAGAACTGTACTGTGTACAGCACATTTGGGGCTGGTTTAACAAGTACCATGCTGTCTACAAGAATGACAGTTACTATAGTTCTTGTTGCCTGAGAAACTATCAAACCCCTGCAGAATGCTTGAACCCCAACTCAAGACTTGATCTTCCTGATGCAACTCTTACCATGAGAAAATAGACCAAAAAAGGTAAAAGAATTTGCCCAAAATAGTCACTAATTAAACCTAAGCCTGTCATACAACAGTGAAAACCTGTTGCCTCTATAATGTATTACCAGGCCATTCCCACAGTAAGACGAATCTTTGAATGGGAGAAATAACAAGAAGAGAGAATTAAAAAGCCCTGTGGACTCTGCTTTGTAGCCTCATGAGCATCCAGCAGGTCTCAGATCCTAGAGTCCCATGCAGAAAGCCCCCAGTTCGAACCCTGTGGTATCTGATTGATCTGTTTGGGTCAACTCAGGTTTCAAATAACTTTCCTTTCAAATAACCTTCAGTCTGTATCAGGAAACTGTCTGTGACGTGCTTTTTACAATCCCTAAATTGTTAAGTAGCATGTTACTTATTCACTGTCCAGTAATATTATTAGAACTCAGAGTCCATTCTTTCTTATTACCATGTCATGTAAGGATTTATAAGTATGCAGATCACCTAGTCCTTACTGGATGGCTGTGTGAGTCCCTTTTATATATTAAAATACAGCCTTGGTTAGCCTCCTTTTATGTTTTATTGAACTGTATTAAAGGTGACTATAAATGAATATTAAACAAAGTTTCCTGGCATTTCTACTACCTAATAAAAGGATTAGTTCCTCTTGGTTTTTTCCTGACATCTCCTCTTATTATTATAAATGTATTTTATTTCATTGGGAAAATGCTTTCCTTTTTTGCTTTATATATTTGCTGTTCCTGGGTAGTTTCTAGAGGCTGTACCAATTTCCGTGTTGAACCCAAATAACCAGCACTTTCCGTGATCCTTCTCAGCCGCACAGGGTCTCTTACCAGCATGCTCTCCCTTACTTCTCCAACGTTTCCTGAATAGACTGTGCAATCTGTTGTGGCCGAAGACTGGGAGTGCTGATTTCAATTTGATGAATTGAGCTTACAAATCTACTAACTGAACAAAGGCAGCTTTACGCTGTGCTTGAGAATATTTACCAGCATCGCACTCTCGCTCCCTGGCTGCCATTTTGCTCCGTCCCTGTCACTCTTTATGTGTACCTGATGCTATCGGCACTCAGTTTCTAACTGTTGTCACCTTTTCCACATGTTCATTACTCGCTGCATTGACTCTCCTCCATCCCATCTCTCCGCCTCTGCTTCTGTGGTGCATCTACACCCAGCCTCCTAAAAAGGCTCTGGATTATGTTCAAGATCATTCTTCTGGTGTGTCCAACGAGGTAAAGACAAACTCTTCTCTCTTTCCAGGTTCCCCCTTGTTACTATCAACCCAGACATCTATGTTGTGATAGTTCACTGTGCTGTTCCAAGTGGTTTTGAAAACTCTCTTTGTATCACTGTGTTGCATGTAGCATTATCTAGATGGGGCAAAGGAGTTGGCTATTTCTGAATTCTAGGTGATGAAACTTCCAACTGTTACTTCTAGTTATAATACTCAGCAGCGTGAGAATTAAAAACAAAAAACTTTGGCAATGTATTAACCTACCCATTTTTATAAACTGAGCAATGTACTACTATATGGCTTCTAGAAGCCACTTTTTCATTGTACTTAGAGATTAGATTATTGAACCATGGAGATGGCTCATTAGGTTAAATTATTCATTGTGAAAACCAATGGCCTGACTTCCATTTTTGCAACCTACCCACCGTGGATGAAGAGCATCCCTCACATGCTATGGCAAGTGTGCTATGTCCAAACAGACAGAAGTGTGTGTGTATATATATATATATATATATATATATATTATGTATATATGTAATATATATACATATATATTAAGCAAAGTTTAAATTTCTTTCCATGATCAGATACTTATTGCTTATATTTTCCTAAATGTTATTGTTATTCCTTAGTTTTCCTAAATGCTCGTAACTTGCGGAATTGACCATCAGTCAAGAATAGAGATGATGAATACCTGGCATGTGTGTTCCAGTTTCCCAGTTCTACATCCTTAACGCGCATCACTAATCTTTCTTGGCATTTATAGCCCAGGTAGTCATTACAGCAGATAGCCATCACTGTCTCGTGGGATAAAACTTAGTTGTGATCTCAGCAGAAGAAAGCTTGTGAGTAGAGCAGGAGAGATGACTCGGTTCTTAAGAGTACTTGCTATTCTTGCCCGAGACCCGCCTTTATTTCCCAGCACCTAGGCGCAGCTCACAACCATCCACAGTTCCATTTCCAACTCCCTCTTATGGCCTCCACCAGGCACACATGGTGCACAGACATGCACACAGGCAAAACATTCATGAAATAGAAATAAGAATATGACAATCAGCCAACTAGCCAGGTGAAGAATTTCTGCCAGGCCACGTGAATTTTCACCTGGATGAGGAAAAGATAGAATGAAAAGGAACAGGAAGAACCCTAAGCCAAACATTGTCCTCTACAAAGAAACCATAAGATTATTTTGAAAAGCACTTAGAAGACATAAACAGAAATGTCATTGTCCTGCTTGCTCTCTGGCCTGTAAGGACCTCCCACAGGTGCTCTCAGAAGCAGCCAAGATAGAAGCGCATAGAACCAACTGATTTTGTCACAATGGTTGCTGTGCATTGTTAAGTGAATACAACACTTAATACCATTTCATTGCGAAGTTCGTACTCAGGCTACGTATAAGAGAAGAGCACATGTGAAGGATGGTTGTGCTGATACAGTGGGGAGGACAGAATGCAGACATGGAGTTGAAAGGAGAAATATTCAAATTTCCAAAAGTTCAAACTGCAATTACAGATCATATAATAAGCATCATTGTGTATGTTAAAACAGAGAAGTAGCTAGGGAAAAATCAAATAAAAAGTAAAATCTGGTAACCAGGAACTTTGTGCAGTATTGAGTTCAGTAATTTTCCAAGTAGTTTTGTAACAAGATCTACTCTCTCAAGAGAACTAAATAAAACAAGCAAGTCTTTTCTGTACATTTTGTTATCATTTCAGCATATGAACAACCTAAGAATTTATTTTGAAATTTAATTTTGTCAAAAAAATAGTCTCGTGTTTTCCACACCAAAACTATATTACTGTGTTGAAGGACTTTCATTAGATTTATAATCCAGTTGGGCTAAGGGATATCTTTATCATATTGAGTATATTTTTTTAAGTTCAGTATGATGTATTTAAATGAATTAATCAGCATTTTATAAAAAGAAAAACAAATATGTATATATATTTTCCTTGGGTATTTTTAGCAGGTATTTCTGGATTTTTTTTCAAAGTAGTTGATTCATTGAGAACTGAAACAGGATTTAGACATCATTTTCAATTCATTGGGTTTTTTTTTCATTAGGAAAAGTGGAATGGAATAACTTTAAGGGATGTATCTACACTTGCCTCCTAAGATGGCTGTCAAGAGAACAAATCACTAATTGCCCCATCTTCCTTCCAGAGCTATTTCCTTTAAAGCACACTTTTTACCATCCCCAGTAGATGTGTTTAAAGCTTAGCATGTCTAGAAGCAATTTCATTTTAATTATTGAAATTGTACAAATGGGTTCTGGAAATTAACACAACACAATATAATTACTGAAGGCAGAGATGGGAAAAACCTAACAATGCCCTTTTTATGTTAAAGTAAAGCCAAAACACTACATTAATAAAAAGCAGTTTGAGGGGCTGGAGAGATGGCTTAGCAGTTAAGAATATGGATGATGGCTCTTGCAGAGATCCTGAGTACAAGTCCCCAGAAACCACATGGTGGCTCACAACCATCTGTAATGGGATCTGATGCACTCTTCTGGTGTGTCTGAAGACAGCGACAGTGTACTCATATAAATAATAATAAAAAATCTTTTTTTAAAAAAAAATCAGTTTGAAAGCAGTTAAGATGTGTGTTTGTATCTTTTGGAGGCTGAGAGATAGCAGTGAATTTAATAGCGTGTTAACTAGGGTGCTAACTTAAGAACGTAGCCTTCCAGAGTGTAAGAAGAAAGACTTCCACAAGATATTTAGAATCTGTATTTTAAAACAGTTGTATGAGAATGCTATCAAAAAGTGTAAATTATTAGGTAATATCTAAGCTATAATTTATCAAGTACCTGGTTCTAGCAAGTATATGCTTCGAATGTCATATTTTTTAAATCAAATGCAACTGAGACATTTGTTTGGAAATGTCAGAAGGAAACCTCTATGTTGCTAACTTGGAACATTTCTTAAAGAGTAGTTAAGAGCCTAATTGCAGAGTTTAATCAATGATTACTTAGCAGAAATGGTGATTTAATGCCTGCCAATCCTTGAAATGCCCTTCTGTCATGTGAAAACAGTCATTCCGTGCATGAAGCATAGATGGTGTTGGGTTAAATGGGCTAGTTCTTTTCTGGAAATTCTTTTTTTTTTTTCAGGTGGAGTGTCATAATTATCATACAAGGTTTTGTCTTAATCATTAATCTAATTTTTATTATTGCTTTATAATTGACAACTGAACTTTCTCTCATGATACATAAAGTCAAAGCCTGGTTTTATGGGTTGGCAAGTTAGATCAGCTCTGACCCGAATTTGATCCCCAGGAACCATATTGTATAAGAAGAAGATTGATTCCTTCAAGTTATCTTCTGACCTCCACACACATAACATGGTACACATACACCATGATGCACATGCACGCACACACATGCACACGCGCGCACACACACACAACTGTGTTTTTAAAAATCCTTTTAAACTGGTATTAACTTGTTTGGAATATAAAAAAAAAAAAGAACAAAGAAGGCTCATTATAGTTTGTCTTAACTCTGAAACAGTATCAATTCTCATACAATGTTTTATTTTGTACTATAATATTGCCTACACTTAGCATCATTGCCGGTTCACATTTGTGACCTCTCTAGGGATATTCTGACCCTTTTAATGGTCAACTGTGTGACCTGTGACTTACAGATGACACTGCTCTGATGCTCCCTAATACCACTTATGCAAACATGCAGAATTACTTAATACGATTTTACTTGTTATATTTCTTCCATATTATGCTTTCCTTGGATACTTTCTAGTATCCAATTCACACAAATTCAAATGATCATGCAAACGTATGAACATAGCAGGGCCTCTTTCTATTCTTATATATGCTGAGAACATAGGAACCCTAGAGCTTTCTAAGAGGTACAAATATTAAATATTCTTATTCTGTCTAAATAAAGAAGGAATTTTTTCATGACGATAGATATTTTTGTTTGATTATGTGTAATGTTCCATTCTCAATCAGTACTATATAATTAAAGTAAAATATTGGGTATAGGGCTTGTCAGACAAATCAAATTCTGTGAGCTTTATGAAAGGGTCGTGACATATGCCCTTATAGAGGAAAGATGTACCAAGTTAGGCTTGCATGCTCTATTGTCAACATAACACATGATACTAACAATGAAATTATAAAGTACTTTATGACATAAGGATTTAAAGATGACTGCAAATATTTTCTTACACAAAGTAAAAGTCAGTCTTTCATGTAGGAAGCTCCTACTTAGCAGTTGCTGAGACCCTGAAGTTAAAGCTAAATATACCTTTAGCCTTTCAGTCCAGTGTCCCTGATGATAATGTTACTGATATTTCTTCTTCCGGATGAAATGAATGTCTTGGTTGTGTTACATCACAGAAAGCAGTGGGGTCTATTAAAAGAGAACTCAGACGTAGTATCTCTTTGGAAAGACAATAAGTGATTCTAAAACAATTGCAATATTTTAGAGTATCCTTTTTGGAATGCAAAACTCAAAGGTGACAAGTCAGTGGAATTCACTCTAGTAATTCTTTTCATGAGACTACTGCTTTATTTTACCAGGTCTCCATCTATCAGTCCTCCATAGACAGAAGCCTGGAAAGACCCAGCAGGTAAGGACCTGGTGAGACTACACTAGCCAACTATTCCATGCCAGCAATTGCTTTCTCAGTAGTCACCTTCCCGGCTGAAATACTCATTTCATTAAATAATCATTTAACTCTCATTCTTATTTTAAGTACCAGACCTCACGGTGTATATTCAGTCACTTCTGAATGCTTTTCTTAAATGATACCTTACTCAAAACTATGATCAAAAAAAAAAAACCTCCCTTTCTTTATAAACCATCAACACCATTTTCTACAACCATGTGAAAAGAATTTTTAACAGCTTACTTGTCAACTAGACTTTTTTTAATCCTTCATAATTTAAATAGAAAATATGGGAATTCCATTCTAAGGTTCCTCTCAACACATTAGGAAAGCAAAAGAGAATCCTTAACGTAAAAGAGATTTGTTTTGCTAGATGACCTCCTTTTATATCATCCTTTCTTCTATTTTGGCATCTTTTTAGATAAATTCATGTTGTCAGAACTATTATATGTAAAAAAAAAAAAAAATACATGATTCAAATAGAAATCATTACACTGAATTCCCAAGAACAGTAAGTTCACTGTACAGAAATTTGTACTTTAAAGGGTGATTATAAACATACACACACACACACACACACACACACACACATATCACACAGAGAGAAAGAGAGAGAGACAACTTGCATTTGTACATTTGCAGCAATTCCTTCAAAATTACCAAGTCCTAGATTTCATGAAGATGTTATTAGATGCTGTTTCTTAGGTAAGTGGGTGAGTAAAGAAACTATGGCTCATCTATAGAATAGAATATTGTTCATCAATAAAAAGAAATAAGCTATCAAGAGACCAAAGACATAGATAAAGCTGGAGACACACTACACTTGGTAGATTGTTTACCTACCATGTATGAAGCCCTTGGTTCAGTCCCCAAGGTCACAATAAAAACTACATATGGTGACACAGGGCTGTAATCGCGCCACTTGGTAAGGAGAGGCAGGACAGTCAGAAATTTGAGGTCATCCTTAGCCTCGTGGCTGGATGACATGAGATGTTTTTACAAAGTAAAAAATTTAAAGAGTATTTGTTTTAGTTGATGTCTGTGTGTGTGCCTGAGTGCATGTGTGCGCATCTGTTGCATGCAGGTATCTGTGAATGCAGGAAGAGGGTATTAGAGCCCAAGGAACTGGAGTTATAGATAGTTGTGATGAAATATATAAACACCTGCCAAGAGTGGGTGCTGAAACAGCCATTTCTCCAGCCCCACAAAATAATTTATTTTTTTAAAGGGCATGGATTTAAAAAAAAAAAAAAAAGGTGTTACTACATGGAAGAAACCAATCTAAAAGAGTCACATATTGTCTGATTCCAACTGTGTACAAGAGCTATGATTTTTAGGAAACATAAAGACAAGGGGATGGATTAGAAAATGGTACCCAAGAGATCTTTTGTGAGAGTAAAAGTCTGCTACAAGGCACACTTGTAATGGAAATATTTCATTACACATTTATAAACTCCCAAGTATGTCACAGATGGCATAACCCCGATATGTCAAAGACAGACTTTGAGAGATAACACGTCCAGATATGGCCACTAGCTGTTACAAATGTCCAATAGAAGATGTGAAAACAAAAGATGCTAAAGAAGAAAGGGATAGGCATAGAGGAGCTCTCTGCTCAATTGTCTTTTGATTCTGCAGAGGACTGGTCCCTAGGACTCACCAAGGATACTAAAATCTACCGACTCTGAAAGGCATGGTGCTCAGATAACCTATTCATAGCCTCCTCTATACTCTGAAATACATGTAATGCCTCCTGCAACACAAATGCTATTAAAAAGGGATGTTGGGACTAGAGAGAGGGCTCTGGATAAGAGCACTTGCTGCTCATGCAAAGACTTCCAGCTCCCACATGACAGTTCCATGGAATCCTATGCCCTCTCCAGACCTCTATGGTCACCAGGCACTAAGTGAAGTACACAAACATAGATGCAAGCAAAACCCTCATAAAACATAAAACAAAAGTGAGTTAATCTTAAATGAGTGGTTGTTATAATGGATCACTTAGGGAAATAATAACACAAGTTTGTACATGTTCAGCAGCAATCCAGTCTTTAATATTCCCCCTGCACAGTTGGCTTAACCTGTGGATATGAAGGATCTATACAGTCCAGTCGAGACTCTGCCACTTGAAACTTCCCTTTAAAAATAAGAACTGTGCATTTTTAAAAGGCTGCTCCTACTGAATGTTTTGTCAATGTGGAAGAATATGTTTCTCACCCCACAGCTTTGTGAGTTTGAGGTTAGGTGCTGTCATTATCTAATGTGATCATCAGTTTTCTTGTGCACATGTTAACCTCTTCCAAAACCAACCAAACTGGTTCCATCTATTATCAGCTCTGCAAGCATGGCCGGTGACTTTAGGAAACGGAGGAAGAGTGAACCTGCAGTGGGCCCGCCCAGGGGCTTAGGGGATCAGAGTTCGAGCAGGACCAGCCCTGGCCGGGCAGACCTCCCAGGATCAAGTTCCACCTTTATGAAGTCTTTCATTAGCTCTTCTCCTTCCTCTCCCTCGAGAGCACAAGGTGAGCAATGATAAATGAACATCGCTTGCTAGTTCACAGTTTGGCCCAGAGTGTGGGGGCGGGCCAATCCCATGACCATGGCCTGTGCTGTTCTTACTTGTAGTGTCCTGAAGCAAATACAGTTTCCCAGCAAAGCTTTGCTCCTAATCAACCCAATTCAAACTGGCAAGCCACTTGAGTGTCTTAAAGGACTCAGACCAAGCCATGGAGTAGTGGAGAATGCTTTTAATTCCAGCACTCGGGAGGCAGAGACAGGTAGATCTCTGTTAGTTCAAGGCCAGCATGGTCTACAGAGTGAGTTCCAGGACAGCCAAGGGTACTCAGAGAAACCTTGTCTGGGGAAAAAAAGAACTCAGACTAACATGTTACTATTTTCTCAAAAACAGATTGAGTTTATTATTACTTTCTTTAAAACCCCAAAGTATTAAATAATTTGTTGTCATATTTACAGAAATGGCAATTATAAGCCTTTACAAAGTCATATTTTCTAATGTTATTATAGATAACTAATTAATTTGTAGAATAAGAATTAAAAGTAGCAACAGAAAAATATGGTCTAAAACAGGCAATGGGATGCTTTAAATTCTAGACTAGAAAGCTATCTATTTAAGTCGTGCCTTTATTTAGTTACTCTATCTTGTTAAACCTTCATTTGTATGATAGAGTATTACATTCTCCCATGTAACACAGCAGTCCATTTATTATTACCACAATTAGTACATACTAGCTTAAAGCCACAAATTCAAAATTTAGAAAGAGGGACTGTGCATGGTGAGATGGCTCAGTAGGTAAGGGCACTTGCCACCAAGCCTGACAACCTGAGTCTGATCGTGACTCATTTGATAAAAGAGAGAACAGAGCCCCACACACATTGTCTTCTGACCTCCACTTGCATATAACATACATAAGAAAGAATAAAAAAACAAGGGAGGGAGGAGGGAAAGGAGGGAGAGAGAGGGAGGAGAGGAAGAGAGGGAGAAAAGAAGGAAGGAAAGAGAAAGGAAGGAAGGAAGGAAGGAAGGAAGGAAGGAAGGAAGGAAGGAAGGAAGGAAGACTAGTCACTGTTTCAGATGGCCTGTCTCTGCTTTGAAGATACAGTAACCTACACATCGAAGGGACGCAGTGGCTCATTTGGGTATCTGGTAAATTTCTTGGGTCCTTTTATTTTCTTTTGGACCATACTCTATTGACAAAGAGCATGCCAAATTTGGGGTCCCTCCAGTGTCAGGGAGTAAAAATAGAAGAGAATGGGTTTTAAAGGCATGTGAAGAAAATGAGTTGTAACAGAAGTGTCTGTGAAGGTGGACAGAGTCAGGTACATATAACAACTGTTGCACTAGAACTGTTGCCATGCACTGGTTGAAGGGGAACAGTAGCTGGTGTGAATGCAAAAGACACTGTTGATGGTGACTAAGTCTCTGTGTGGGTAGGCAGAGACTACTGTCATCAGGAACAGACACACCTTTATTATACTCTACTCAGCCACACAAGCAAATAGCGTAAGTGATAAGTCAGCCATGAAGCCGCACGGATTTGTTGTTCTCAGGTACAATCCAAAACGTAAAAGGATACAGATAAATTTAAGTATTTTTCTTAACTCAACCTCCTTTCTCAAGCATTACATATTAACTGAATGAAATGCCAATTTTTGGAGAATTTGGGGGAGATCGTAATTTATAAATTGTTAGGAGAAAGAGAGAGAGAGAGGGAGGAGAGAGAGAGGGAGGAGAGACAGAGAGAGACAGAGAGAGAGAGAGAGAGAGAGAGAGAGAGAGAGAGAGAGAGAGAGA